>CM047426.1:64135737-64338237 GCA_026168455.1 Theocolax elegans
TTTGTTTTTGTTTTGGTAAAATTAGAATTTACATCAATAGTTTTAAGGCAAATAAAGCATGTGCAGCTTGGCACAAATTGGAATTCTTTCTTATAAAAAAGAAAATATGCCCTGTACATCAAGCCTGAAGCTATCAAACATCAACACACGTGTGCAAGTATCCGTGGCATGTTAAAAGTGCACATAGCACTGAAAGTGGATAAAAAGGTAGACATACAACAAGGAAAAAAATTATTATTGCAGTTCATGGATAATATCCGAGTTTTCACGTTATCCATACACTATTTACCGTAATGTATAAGTTCGTGTGCATGTTGGCCAGAACGGACTAGCAGACTGACGAGTACCGTCGATTCGTGCGTTCCGGCAGATTCCGTTCCAGTGTATGAAACTATGAATCGCCGGCTTTCTCGACCTCGTCCGCTCGTTGCTCGGTACTGCGGCAGTCAGCACTAGCACTCGTCGTTTGGGTCACCGTTCACTGTGAAACAAATCCTATTGTAGACGTACGTGGAGATAGTAATGCAAAATTTTAATTTAATTTAGTTAAGACTGCAGTCTATGTAATTTACATTACCTTGTATACGAATATTGTTATCGATCCGCTACAGTACAGTTACGGTCGATTTGAAACAGAAGCAGAGGCGTTTAATGCTTTGATCTGTGCGAAGGTGAATTGCTGCTCGTCTCCCCACGTAAACTTCACGTTTTTCTTACTTAAACGTGTTAATGGCTCCGCTATCGTAGCGAAATCTTCTAAGAATTTTACAGTATTATTTTGGTACAGTTTGCGATAATTTGTTATTACAAGTCCTCTTGCTAATGATTGGGGTAGTTGGAACCTGGTCTACTCGCTCCTCTTATACGCATTCCTGTCGTCCCGCTTGTTATTACGGTTACGGTTTCGCCCAAATTTTGTTGTCGACGTAGGCGATTTGTTACCATTACCCTTTAAAAAAATAGAAAAGCAGAATATAGAAATATAAGGGATAAAATTTATTAAATAGTTATCGTAATGTGAGGTGCAGATGGTAGCGAGTCACAAAGAAAGAAAAGCACAGTTTCTTCTTGCAAGAGTCTGTAACCCTTTCCGACTTCCTCAGACTGCGAAATGTTGGGTAAATCCAGAAGCAATGGTGCAGCATTCTGTACTACTTTTTGGTTGTTGCTGGCAGGTCTATCAACGAATGTCACATCCCTGGATTCGATAATTTTTCTGGTTTCTGGATCATATAACCTATAATTCCGCGAATCGTCCTGATAGCCAACAAAGATGACCTTTGTAGCTTTCTTGTCAAGTTTTCTAAGCAAGATTTTGGGTATGTGCACAAATGCACTTGCGCCAAACATTCGGAGGTGACTGTAATCGGGTTTCTTGCCGAACCAGATTTCAAATAGGGTCACGTTTTGTTTCTCGTGGCTGTCATATTAAACAAGTAAACGGCGGTGCTCACTGCCTCTGCCCACAGAAAATTATGGACTTCCGCTTGAATCAACATAGTCCGTGCTGATTCGACGATAGTGCGATTATCCCTCTCACTCCGGCCGTTTTGCTCCGATGTATATGGCGCAGTGCATTCGTGTTTAATCTCTTTTCAGCCATCAACTTTTCATCATTTCGTTTCGATACTCCTTGCCATTGTCGCAACGGAGGATTTTTATAGACCGATTAAATTTATAATACAATAATCGTTCGAACACTTTAAACCTATCTAGAACATCGGATTTATGTTTCAATGAAATATATGTTCTAAAACATGAAGCGTCGTCCTTGAATATACGTAGAATCTTGCACCAACCAAAGAGTCGATCTGCATCGGGCCACATACATCGGTGTGAACGAATTCGCCAGGCTGCCATTCGCGACGTTCATGGTTTGAGTGGAATGGAAGTCTATCGTCTTTCCCATCTGACACGCTTCACACGGGGAATCGGTGTTTCCGCTGATGCTCAATCCCTGCACAAAACTTACTTTGTTGCACCTGAATAGTTGCACCAAAATAGTTATCGTAATGAGAGGTGCAGATGGTAGCGAGTCACAAAGAAAGGAAAACACACAGACAATGATTGTGTATAATGTGTATATTTCACTTGGATTATAATTAGCAAGGAGGTATAATAATTATAATGTACAAGGAGGTCTTGTCGGCATGACGCGCCGTAGTCAACTGAACCGCTGGAACATTTTTGTCGTGATCACAGTGTTGCCATTCTCACTTTCAATTAGTATATATGAAAATATAAAGTGTCATATTCCAATATTCTCGCTCACTAAATATTTTCTATTAAGCATTCGATAAACCTATTAAGGTACATAGTTTTTTCAACCTATCGCGAGTTAATGCCTTTGTAAAAATGTCCGCGAGTTGAAGTTCGCTTGGAATATATGTTACATTGATTTCACCGTTTTCATATTTATCGCATAAATTGAAATTGTATTTCTATGTGCTTTGTACGACGGTGAAACACAGGGTTCTTAATTAGTTGAATCATGCTTTGGTTATCAATGTTTAACATTACCGTTTTTTCGCTCGCATATCCTATGTCTTTTAATAGTTGTTTGAGCCACATTGTTTCTCTTACTGCTGCAATGGCAGCAACGTCTTCCGTCTCTGTTGAACTTAGTGTAACTATCTTCTGTCGTTGGGAATTCCATGATACAAGACCACCGCACAATGTAAATAGATAACCTGAGGTTGATTTTCGCGTGAGTATGTCACCGGCGTAGTCAGAATCGCAGTAAGCTTTAAGGTCAAATGAACTCCCGCTGCTTTTATACGCTATTCCGAGTTGAATAGATCCTTTCAAATATCTCAAAATTCGCTTTGCACATTCCCAATGTTTTACATTGTGATTTTCTAAAAACCTACTCAAGTAATTTACAGCGTACAAAATATCCGGGCGTGTTACCATACATAAATAAGTCAACGAACCGATTAGTTCCCTATATGGATGTCTCTCATCCTTCTGATCATGCTTCTGCGCCAAGGCAACATCTGCACCTTTCTCAATAGGAGTGCAAGCTAATTTTGAATCAGTCATGTTAAACCGGTTAATCATCTTTACGATATAGTCGCTCTGGTGCAGAAACATGGTCCCTTTCATTCTGTCACGCTTTATACATACACTTGCAAAAATATCGGATTCGCAGACGGTTATTTAGAATCTCTCTTTCAAGATATCAATTACATAATTTAAAATATTACAATCTTTTGTCAATATAAGAACGTCGTCTACAAATGAAACAATATATACATTTGTGCCTTTTACGTCGCCTACAAAAATCGAGTTTTCCGCGTTACAGACAGTAAATTTGTATTTTTCGAGAAAAGATCTGAAGGTATCACTCCAGCATCGAGAAGCTTGCTTTAAACCGTAAAGAGCCTTGTTTAGCTTGCAGACTTTATTTTTCTGGACTACTAAGCCATCTGGCACCTCCATGTAGATTTCTTCCTTCAGATTGCCATAGAGAAAGGCCGGTGCAAAGGTTTCCTTATAGTCCAGCTCGTATAGTTGCTTGTAGTCTCTTGCACACAATCTTGTCTTGTACCGCTTGGTCTTCCCTCCTTTTGCATTCTGGAGCTTGAACATCCACTTGGAATCAATCGGTACGCGATCGCTTACACGGTTCACAAATGTTCAAGTGTTATTAGTTTTGTGGGCCTGAAGCTCCTCGGCTACGGCTTCTTTCCATTTTTCAGCTGCGCATCCTGTTACAGCTTCGCTGAAGGATAATGGCTCCAATCACTCTACGACGTTGGCTTCAAATCTGTCAGGTTTCTTTAGATTTCTTCGTTCTCTCAGCTGACGTGGTTCACTCGATGTGAAGACTTTCATATCTTTTGACTTGCCTTTTTGTGATTTATCGTTGCTGCTGGCCTCATTAGTTTCTTCTTGCAAGAGTCTGTAACCCTTTCCGACTTCCTCAGTCTGCGAAATGTTGGGTAAATCCAGAAGCAATGGTGCAGCATCCTGTACTACTTTTTGGTTGTTGCTGGCAGGTCTATCAACGAATGTCACATCCCTGGATTCGATAATTTTTCTGGTTTCTGGATCATATAACCTATAATTCCGCGAATCGTCCTGATAGCCAACAAAGATGACCTTTGTAGCTTTCTTGTCAAGTTTTCTAAGCAAGATTTTGGGTATGTGCACAAATGCACTTGCGCCAAACATTCGGAGGTGACTGTAATCGGGTTTCTTGCCGAACCAGATTTCAAATAGGGTCACGTTTTTGTTTCTCGTGGCTGTCATATTAAACAAGTAAACGGCGGTGCTCACTGCCTCTGCCCACAGAAAATTATGGACTCCGCTTTGAATCAACATAGTCCGTGCTGATTCGACGATAGTGCGATTATCCCTCTCACTCCGGCCGTTTTGCTCCGATGTATATGGCGCAGTGCATTCGTGTTTAATCTCCTTTTCAGCCATCAACTTTTCATCATTTCGTTTCGATACTCCTTGCCATTGTCGCAACGGAGGATTTTTATAGACCGATTAAATTTATAATACAATAATCGTTCGAACACTTTAAACCTATCTAGAACATCGGATTTATGTTTCATGAAATATATGTGTCTAAAACATGAAGCGTCGTCCTTGAATAATACGTAGAATCTTGCACCAACCAAAGAGTCGATCTGCATCGGGCCACATACATCGGTGTGAACGAATTCGCCAGGCTGCCATTCGCGACGTTCATGGTTTGAGTGGAATGGAAGTCTATGCGTCTTTCCCATCTGACACGCTTCACACGGGGAATCGGTGTTTCCGCTGATGCTCAATCCCTGCACAAAACTTACTTTGTTGCACCTGAATAGTTGCACCAAAATAGTTATCGTAATGAGAGGTGCAGATGGTAGCGAGTCACAAAGAAAGGAAAACACACAGACAATGATTGTGTATAATGTGTATATTTCACTTGGATTGTAATTAGCAAGGAGGTATAATAATTATAATGTACAAGGAGATCTTGTCGGCATGACGCGCCGTAGTCAACTGAACCGCTGGAACATTTTTGTCGTGATCACAGTGTTGCTATTCTCACTTTCAATTAGTATATATGAAAATATAAAGTGTCATATTCCAATAAAATTAGTGAAGGGAAGTTGTTGTATTAGGCGAGAGGCGGATATGACAAATTAGTGGTTCATGATTTTTGTGCGAGGAGGGAGATAGGTTAAGGAAGTGGGTGACTGACGAGCAGATAAGCGAGCGGCGAATGAAATGAAACATCATGTACAATGAAATGATGAGCCAGGTAAGAAGGGGATTTATAACGGATAATATTGAAAGAGATGGAACCATTGCAGAGGGCTCTTCTGGACCCAACCGACAGCCTGATTCAAGACGGTAGAGTGTAACCTGAGCTCGTCATGGTATATTACTCTAAACGGATTGGACATAGGTGTTAAGTATCCGGTGCAGTAAAATAAGAACTTTATTGAGCTTTTGCTGGTCTGATGAGATAAAGTGCGACGACAAAACCGAAGTAATTAATAATATAGAGAGAAAATATTGAATATAGAATATAGAATATAGAATTTAGAATATAGAATATAGAAGATAGATAAATAAATTTTTTTTTAAATAAATTAATATTTTTATCGGTCTTACAGTCAATTATATGGGCAATCAGATTGCCCCTACTTATAATCACCCCCGAAGAATCTATAAAAATAAAAATAAAAAATATAAAATATAAAAAATAAAAACACTAACTAAACATAAAAACAAATTATTAATAAAGCAATCTGACTGCCCCCCTGCACCAAAAATCTACTAACCCCAAATATGATGTCCGACGTTTCGAGCTCGCTGCTGCTCCTCATCAGGGACTGAAATGAAAATCTATTCTACACGATATTTAAACCCTCAAAAAAAGCCTCCCCACTCCAAGGACCCACCCTAAATAAATTCACACCAATAAACTAAGCTAAGTTAAGATAGGATGATAAATCTTATTTAATTTACTTGACTCTAACATTAAATTAACATTCTTATCATTCTTAAATATATGAATATTCTCAAGACTTTCTCTTTTAAATTTATTCATAATATTTTGTTCTAAAATTTCTACATTTTTAAAATCAAATGAATGAACAAAATCTAAACAATGCTCCTTCAAACCTGATGTGACAGATACTTTCCTCAAACTATATTTATGTTCATAAATTCTCTTTTTCATATATCTACTAGTTTGACCAATGTAACATTTATCACAATCAACACAATTTATTTTATAAACAACTCCAGATTTATCATCCTTTCTATCTATATCCTTACAATTATTAAACAGAAAACTTAAATTATTAATATTTCTAAAGAAAACTTGAATATCTAGTTTTTTAAATTCTTTTCTTATTCTTTCAGATAAACCTCTAACATACGGTATAACATCAAATGCATCAATTTTAATATCTACTCTAACTTTTAATTTACTATTATAAATTTGATTCACTCTCTCTTCAATCACTCTATTAATCAAATCTATCGGATAATTATTATTAACAAAAGTTTTTTTAACTAAATCTAAATTTACTTTTCTAAAATCACCGTGTGACAGTCCAACGGCACGGTCAATAACACCTTTCAACGCACCAATCTTGCCACTGAACTGGTGATGAGAATGGAAATTTAAAAATCTACCCGACCAAGTAGGCTTTCTATACCAATTTAATTTAACTTTATTTTTATCATCTCTAATAACTTTAATATCTAAAAAATTTAATTCTTTATCAATCTCAACCTCTACTGTAAATTTAATTCTATCATGAATTGAATTAAAAACATCAACCATTTCACCAACAAAACATTCAGGTACTATCGTAAAGATGTCATCAACAAATCTACTAAAAATCATTGGTTCAAAACTCAATTTCGACAAAGCAATACCCTCTAACTTTTCCATCACTAAATTAGCTATTACAGGTGACAACGGTGATCCCATTGGGCATCCATATCCCGGTTCATAAAAATCTTTATCAAAAGAAAAAAATGTATTATTAAATACTAAATTAAGTGCTTTGGTAAATTCACTAATATCTAAAATAGTATATAAACTAATATCTGACCATTTTTCTATTATTATATCATTCACAAAATCTAATTAAAAATGTAGAAATTTTAGAACAAAATATTATGAATAAATTTAAAAGAGAAAGTCTTGAGAATATTCATATATTTAAGAATGATAAGAATGTTAATTTAATGTTAGAGTCAAGTAAATTAAATAAGATTTATCATCCTATCTTAACTTAGCTTAGTTTATTGATGTGAATTTATTTAGGGTGGGTCCTTGGAGTGGGGAGGCTTTTTTTGAGGGTTTAAATATCGTGTAGAATAGATTTTCATTTCAGTCCCTGATGAGGAGCAGCAGCGAGCTCGAAACGTCGGACATCATATTTGGGGTTAGTAGATTTTTGGTGCAGGGGGGCAGTCAGATTGCTTTATTAATAATTTGTTTTTATGTTTAGTTAGTGTTTTTATTTTTTATATTTTATATTTTTTATTTTTATTTTTATAGATTCTTCGGGGGTGATTATAAGTAGGGGCAATCTGATTGCCCATATAATTGACTGTAAGACCGATAAAAATATTAATTAATTTAGTTATACTACAGTCGACATAAGTAATATTTTATTAAATTTTTTTCTAGAAGGAATAATATTCGATCTTGGTGAATAAACCACAAGTTTAATTAACTGGCGACGTTTCGATGACTCTTCGTCATCCTCTTCAGGTTATACCTTTATTTAAAAAAATATACAAATGAATACATTTGGTTTAACAATTATAGTTTTAATTATGGGTTTTGCTTTTTAAGCCTCATGATTTACAATATTTTACTTACTACTCAACATTATATCAGATGTTTAACATCGACATTACATCGTAGCATCACTGAGTCGTCTCACTAATAACGAAAACAAGGATATTTAAAACAATGAAATTACGATTTATATACACAGAAGTTGAACATTTATGTCGATTACCTTCATCTTATATAAAGCTGCATGTATCCAAATTAAAATTATTAATAATTTAATAAATAAATAAATTAGGACATTACAAAAATAATAAGTAACACAAAGATTAAGCAAAAGCCGTTACAGGACTAAATATGATTATCACAAACAACGTACTAAATTTATTCGCAGCTGATATATATATAGCTATAGTGAAGTGTAGCATGACACCAACTATATCTATATAAAGGCGCGATTTTTCAATCTAATTTAATGACTGAATATTACATTATGTCATAGATTAAAATTATTATTGTCCATTATGTTAAAAATAATAATAAATATTGTTATACGTAAGTTAAAAATTCTCTATTAACAATAAAAATATATTTATTTTTATTATAAAATTACCATTTGCTAAAAATGACTAAACCTTAACATAACAAAAAAGAAAAAAAAAACAGAAAAAAAGAAAAGAAAAAAGCAATCAACACAATCAAAGCCGTTCTTTCAATCTACTAATAATACCATTGTAATGTTGACTAAGTTTTCTAGTATCGTCTTTAACATTAATTGCATTATTCTCCAATTTGATATGTACCATTTCAGATACTAATCTTCTATTCCAATTACTCTCTCTATCTAAAATTGAAATATCGTCAAAATTAAAGGAATGATTGAAAGACGTTATATGTTCATTAATAACAAATTGAGACTCTATTTTTTTGGTATTACTTTTATGTTCGTTAATTCTACATTGCAACTGTCTTTTAGTTTCACCAACATAACTAGCATTGCAATCTTTACAATCAATTTTATATACAACATTAGTCATAAAATTCTTTTCTGACATTTCCTTACCTCTTACAATGATATTATTAAGACTGGTACATATTGTCGGAATAGGTCTAATAAATTTTGTTTGTATTTGTATTTGAACTAAAATTTAGTTCAAATATAAATTTAAATAAACATAATGTAATAGATAGGATTAAAAATATAGAACAATTGTTTGAACACTATGAATTCGAAACTGAAACAAAGAATTGTATTAGGAAAAGTGTTACACAATGTATGGAGAATAGTATTAAAAAAACTACACATATCAAATATGAAGATAGGCTTTTTACACAGAGGTTGAACAGGACAAGGTTGTTTTTGAAAAATAACGATGTATTTTGTACCATGGCGGATAAAGGTAATGTCACAGTGGCTATTGACACAAAAACATATACATCAAAAATGCAAAATCTTATTTCTGATACAAATACATACAAAAAGGTAGCCAAAAATAAAACTCCACTTATCAAGTTACAGAAAAATACACAAAATATATTAAATAGATGGAATGAATTGGGATATTTAGATAAAAAATATCATAAAAATGAACTTACTCAAACAAATACTGTGTTACCAAGAATTTATGGCTTACCGAAAGTTCATAAAAAAGATGTTCCATTAAGACCAATAATATCATGTATTGGAAGTCCAACTTGCAAATTATCGAAAATTATTGATAAAATAATCAGAAATAGCATAAATAAACCTAAATCATATATATAAAATAGTCAAGAATTAATTATGAAAGTGACAAACTGTGACATACCACCTGGATACATTTTAATTTCGTTTGATGTTGTTTCACTGTTCACTTATATACCGAATGAACTTTTAATTAAAAGCATTGAAAAAAGATATCATTTGATCTCCAAGCACTATAATATACCACTCAGTGAGATAATTGATGTTGTGACATTTTTGATGTATAATACATATTTTAAATGGGATGGTAATTATTACCAACAAATTTTTGGTAGCCCGATGGGGTCGCCAGTGAGCCCTCAATTTGCAGATTTAGTTATGACGGACTTAGAGGAAGAATGTTTCAATAAATTAGATTTCAAACCTTTATTTTATTATCGTTACGTTGACGACACCATAATGTGTATACCCGAACACAAATTAGATACTTTACTCCTTAACTTTAATAGTTACCATAATAGATTGCAATTTACACATGAGAAAGAGACAAATGGCAATATTAATTTTCTAGAAGTATCGTTAATTAGAGAAAATTCAAATAGAATTATTACTAATTGGTATAGGAAGGACACTTTTTCTGGTAGATTCTTAAACTTTGATTCGTGTCATACTGTACAGCAAAAGAGGGCTATGGTCTACATCTTAGTAGATAAAGCTATCATATTATCACATCAAAAATTTCACAAATTTAACATTCAAATTGTTAAGCAGTTTTTATATGATAATAACTATCCGCACAAATTCATAAATCATAATGTTAAAAAAAGGTTAGATAAAATTAGACACATTAATAGCAGTAATACAGTGAACCAAATTAACATAAATAAAAAATATTTTGATACGTTAAAATTGCCATTTATATCAGGCTTTTATGATAAAATTAAAAACTCAATAAAACAAAAATATATTAGACCTATTCCGACAATATGTACCAGTCTTATTAATATCATTGTAAGAAGTAAGGAAAAGTCAGAAAAGAATTTTGTGACTACTGTTGTATATAAAATTGATTGTAAAGATTGCAATGCTAATTATGTTGGTGAAACTAAAAGACAGTTGCAATGTAGAATTAACGAACATAAAAGTAATACCAAAAAAATAGAGTCTCAATTTGTTATTAATGAACATATAACGTCTTTCAATCATTCCTTTAATTTTGACGATATTTCAATTTTAGATAGAGAGAGTAATTGGAATAGAAGATTAGTATCTGAAATGGTACATATCAAATTGGAGAATAATGCAATTAATGTTAAAGACGATACTAGAAAACTTACAAGGGGAGTACATGACCTCCGGGAAACGGATCTCATCCTAACTTTGGTATGTCTTTTATAATATAAAAATATGATGAAAGCCAAGTTATCTCTTGCCAATGACCACTTTTACGGAAGTTATTCGACAACCAATAATAATAGCAGTAAAAAATACTTCCAATTCGGTCGCTTATAACTCAAAAACAAATAAAGATAAACAATCGAACCAAAAACCGGAAGAAAGTTGAGTTCAAGTAGATATCGTTTAAAAAAAAAGAAGCTCAAATTGCTTAATTTGAAGCAAAGTTATGAAGAAAATAAGAAATTGAAGATTATTAAGCCAAAAGAAACAATAAATTTTTCATATTAAATTTTGGCTTAATAATCTTCAATTTCTTATTTTCTTCATAACTTTGCTTCAAATTAAGCAATTTGAGCTTCTTTTTTTTAAACCATATCTACTTGAACTCAACTTTTTACTGGTTTGTTGATTATTTATCTTTATTTGTTTCCGAGTTATAAGCGACCGAATTGGAAGTAATTTTTACTGCTATTATTATTGAATGTCGAATAACTTCCGTAAAAGTGACCATTGGCAAGAGATAACTTGGCTTTCTTCATATTTTTATATTATAAAAGACATACCAAAGTTAGGATGAGATCCGTTTCCCGGAGGTTATGTACTTCCCTTGTTAGTCAACATTACAATGGTATTATTAGTAGATTGAAAGAACGGCTTTGATTGTGTTGATTGCTTTTTTCTTTTCTTTTTTTCTGTTTTTTTTTCTTTTTTGTTATGTTTTGGTTTAGTCATTTTTAGCAAATGGTAATTTTATAATAAAAATAAATATATTTTTATTGTTAATAGAGAATTTTTAACTTATGTATAACAATATTTATTATTATTTTTAACATAATGGACAATAATAATTTTAATCTATGACATACTATAATATTCAGTCATTAAATTAGATTCAAAAATCGCGCCTTTATATAGATATAGTTGGTGTCATGCTACACTTCACTATAGCTATATATATATGCTGCGAATAAATTTAGTACGTTGTTTGTGATAATTATATTTAGTCCTGTAACGGCTTTTGCTTAATCTTTGTGTTACTTATTAGTTTTGTAATGTCCTAATTTATTTATTTATTAAATTATTAATAATGTTAATTTGTATATATGGAGCTTTATATAAGATGAAGGTGTAATCGACATAAATGTTCAACTTCTGTGTATATAAATCTTAATTTCATTGTTTTAAATATCCTTGTTTTCGTTATTAGTGCGACGACTCAGTGATGCTACGATGTAATGTCGATGTTAAACATCTGATATAATGTTGAGTAATAAGTAAAATATTGTAAATCATGAGACTTAAAAAGCAAAACCCATAATTAAAACTATAATTGTTAAACCAAATGTATTCATTTGTATATTTTTTTAAATAAAGGTATAGCCTGAGGAGGATGACGAAGAGTCATCGAAACGTCGCCAGTTAATTAAGGCCAGGTTCTCATTCTCGGGGTCGAAAAAATCCATTTTTTTTTTTGCTTAAAAGTCATCCTTATGGTGTGCAGAATATGTGACCGAAACGATTTTTCGAGATCGAATGTATTTTTCGAGTTACAGCTCGTTTCGTGGCCGTGGTCTGTTGGCCGAAAAGCAGGTAATAAACGCGCGCTCGAACCGTCTTGGTAGGGAGACCTTTATTCATACCTGGCTTTCAAATATACAATAGGCAGCAAGTTTGTGACCCTCCGAACGAATTACAACTTTCTAAATCTATTGTAAACACGTGTCTACGCAGGTATACCTCTGTATATCTGTGCAGACACGTATTCTCAGTAGAGCGATCGTTCTTCTTGCAACAACGTCGTCTCTTATGCGTTGATATCGTGTCAAAAATAAAAGTGCCGGAAAAATGCCGAATACGCGTAAATCAGTGGGAAATAAACGTCCTAATCACCCGCGGAAAAAGAGATTCAGTTACGATGCTGAAAAACTGGAAAGCGAAAGAGAGTTCGTAAGCACTTCTGCCAAGAAATTGAAAGATAAACGATACGATGATATCGAAATCGACGTTACGCGTAATAATGTTATTCTCGATTTTATAAGTGTTTTTTCATTTTTATCACAGTGTCTGAAATGTAAAAAATGTGACGGTGATATAGTATTTACTCGCTCCTGTGAACGTGGACTTGGTTTCAAACTAATCATAAAGTGTAAGTGCAAAAGTGAACGTAGCGTGTCTTCGAGTCCGGTTATGAATACCGCATATGAAATAAATCGCAGATTGATGTTTGTGATGCGCATGTTGGGACTCGGACTACAATCGATAAACATTTTCTACTCACTAATGGAATTATGTGCCGGCTTTTCAAACAACGCTTATTATCCATTTCTTGATAATCTGTTGAACGCTGCGAAGAATACGTTTGAAATTGTTCAGCGCAAAGCTGTTGCTGAAGAAAAGATGAAAAATGTGGAAGCAGGGAACGAAGAAACGCATTTGAGCGTATCTGACGATGGATCATGGAAAAAGCGAGGATTTTCATCGTTATTTGGTGTCGCGACGTTGATCGGGAAGTACACGCACAAAGTTTTAGATTTTTCCGTGAAATCATCTTTTTGTCAAAGTTGCACTAATTGGGCATCTAAAAAAAACACTGCGGAATATGATGATTGGTATGAATCTCACCAAAGTACCTGCAGCATAAATCATAAAGGAAGTGCTGGTGGAATGGAAGTGGAATCGATGAAGCAAATGTTTTGTCGTTCTCACTTGTTGGGCGTAAAATATGCCAAGTACATCGGCGACGGAGATACAAAAACTTTTAAAGCTCTCCTTGAATGCAATCCGTACGATGACTTCGAGCTTGAAAAGAAAGAATGCGTAGGTCATGTCCAAAAGCGAATAGGTAAACGACTACGTGATGTCAAGAAAAATCACAAAGGAATCGGAGGCAAAGGTGCAGGGAAGCTGACCGATAAAATTATCAAAGATCTGACTTTATATTTTGGCCTTGCGATAAGAAGACACCCTGATTCGGCCGAAGAAATGAAAAAGGCTGTGTGGGCAACATTTTACCACAAATGTTCCACCGATGAACATCCAAGGCACGAGTACTGTCCGTCAGGAGAAAGTAGCTGGTGTAAGTGGCGCATCGCAGAAGTAGAGGATAAACTCGCCAGTTTTCACCACCCACCTGCCCTTACCGAGGAAGTTCAGAAAGTAATTAAACCTGTATATGAGGCTCTTACCAACGACGATTTATTACAAAGATGCACCGGTGGAAATACACAAAATGACAACGAGTGTTTTAATTCTTGCGTGTGGAAACTGGCACCTAAACACCTTCATTGCGGTGCGAAAACCGTTGAAATAGCATCAAATATAGCTGCAGGCATGTTCAACGAAGGCTATTCATCTGTATTAAAAATTATGAACATGCTAGGAATTGGAGTCGGGCTAAACAGCAACAATTTCGCCGAGAAAATGGACGAAAAGCGCATCACGGCAGCAGAGAAAACTTTGGCAGAGATTGCTAAAAGGGCCAGGGTGGAGAAATTGTCAGCCCAAATACAACAACAACAAATATTTGAAGAAGAAGAAGGCATCTTGTATGGTGCTGGAATCGCTGACTGAGGGTAAGTTGTCAAAAAAACAAAAATTAAATACGATTTTTCAGTACGTAAAACTTCAAACGCGTTTTTCTCGGCCTTCACGACGAGTTTTTTGAAAAAATTAATTTCGAATATTTTTTAATGGACATTGAAGAGTAAAAAAATGGGGTAAAAATAGAGTTTTTTTTTTCAAACAGCCTCCATTTTTTTTAAAGGCCTTTTTTAAAAATCGGAAACCGATAAGGGCCCCCAAATTTCATCTATTTTAAGAATTTTTTTGGTTTTTTGGTTTCAGATCAAACCATGAGGCTGGGGACGCGCCCGTGTACACCCGTGCATTTTCCGTGCTGCTGCACGGCAACCGCCCTGGAGCAGCCATTTTTTGTTTTGAAAAAATATAAAAATGTTCTTCTTTAATATACAAATAAAACCTATAAAAAGTTTTCCCGGCATTACTTTATTTTATACAAAAAAAAAATTCCTGAAATTCAGGCATTTTTGAGGCCTGAGAATGAGAACCTGGCCTTAAACTTGTGGTTTATTCACCAAGATCGAATATTATTCCTTCTAAATAAATACTGCGTGGATGATAAAGAGAACAAAATTTATCAAAAAAAATAAATTTTTATTTATTTCCATGCTTTATGTTGTATATAGTATTATTTTTGTAAATCACATTATTTATGTACAATTAAATTTATAATTGTTAAGATAACTCCGTTGAAATGTTTTTCTTATTTTACTTAAAAAAAAAAAAGTTAATTATTTAAGCTAAACGAAGGGTGGTATTCAATTTTTAACACCATTATGAATATTGAAACAAAAAAAATTATATTTTCAAGAATACATAAATTTAATTTTTAAAAACGTTTAAAAAACGTTTCGTGCTGTTCGGGATATTATAGTTTCCTTTTTCTTATTATTTTCTTAATTTTATCCGAGTGTACAGTTTTATTTATAAATAAAATATGTTGCACAGTCTGAAGAGGGTGGCATTGACCACCGAAACGTTACAAAAAGGAAAGAATGTGTTAAAATTTTTTTCATCTTACCTTTTATCATTTGACCCGGGAAAATCGATAAATTTTCAACAGTTATTGTTAAATTTTAATACTGTTTTTGACCTTTCTTAATTCACGTTAGAACGACATATCAGTGCCAAAAGTTTAGCTCTTAAATATATAATTTTTAAAAATAATTATAACTATTAATATAATGTTTAGGCTGAATAGGATGAAAGTGCGATGTCCCATAAGACATCCACACACACATATATATATATATATATATATATATATATATATATATATATAATGTTACCTATATTAAAACATGAATATAACTTTGTATATTAAAACATCTATTTATTCAAGTATTAACAAGACTTTACTATAAAAACAGAATTCGCAAGTGAAAACTAGACATCTGTATTTAGGCGCAGAAACCCACCGTGATTCAAACCTGGAAGATTGGTTAGAAATAATAATGAAAAAGTTGTCACGTCCAAATGAATAAGAAGAGTCAAATAACAGAAATAATAAAAAAATATCCTTACCTGTTTCAACTTGAAACAGATATGCCATCTACAACTTCTTATGTTAAACATCGTATAAATACTACAGACAACATACCTGTCAATGTAAAGCAATATAGGTATCCACCCATGTTGCATCAAGAGGTTCGTAAACAAGTAAGTAAATTACTGGAAGACGGTGTAATACAATCATCGTCATCACCTTAGAATACTCCATTGTGAATAGTTACGAAGAAAAGTGGACAGGATGGAAGCCGACGGTCCCGTCTAGTTACTGAATATCAAAAATTAAATGAAAATCAATAGATGACGCATACCCATTACGTTATATTGGTGAAGTTTTAGAAGCCATCACAACTTCAGAATACTTTAGTGTTCTTGATTTGCCTAATGGTTTTCACCAGGTTGAAGTAGAATCAAATGATCGTGAGAAAACTGTTTCCAGTACTCCCTATGGCCATTATAAATACGTAAGAATGCTGTTTGGATTATCCAATGCACGCAAACTTTCCAACGATTATTGGATTATATAATAGGATTACAAGGAGTTGAAATATTTGAATACTTGAATGATATTATTATTTTCGCCCTCATACTGGAAGAGCATGAAGAAAAATTACATAAAGTTCTTGAAAGATTGTCCGCTGCCGGCCTTCGACTACAAACAGATAAGTACGAATTTATAACATCTGAGGTAAATTGCGTAATAAATTTCCCAGTTCCTAAAACAATAACTAGCGTACGATCTTTTCTTGGATTAATTTAAGTGAAAATGCTCGAAATGAGTTCTATTATTATCTCTTAACAATACTAAGACGATTTCACACTAAACGGACCACAGTCCACCCCCTAGGGCCCCCAAACTACCCCTTCAAATCACAGCTCTTAATAACGGTATTTTGGGGACTGTTCGTAACCGACATAATAATATTGTCTTAAAAACGTACTGTGCCGTTCATATAAAGTATCTTTCCTCTCGGCTATCACTTCCTGTCTTCAAACCCCCATTGGCCTTCAACAAATCACTCAAGGTCTTCAGAAAAATGAAGACTTTTACAAAATGATCGGTTTTGCGCATGTGATATATGATTTCCAAAGTATTTTTGACTTCTAAATCATAGATAGAAGAATCAAAGAAAGAAACATCTCAATGCATGACACCAAAGGTTAGCTGTTTTACGCAAAAACCACCAATAAGAGGACCTCGAGCTAGAGCTACCCCGTTAAACGCGGACGTATCCAAGCCAAACGTTTGACACAATCTTTCCACCATTTAGCAAGAAGATAGTGAGGAAGAAACAGATAGAGAAAAGGAAGAAGATCATTTAAATGAGATAAACGTTACTCTCAGAAGAGATACACGTCACATTCCAAACAAACCTAAAATCCAAATACCGCAGAATATATTCGAGAGTCAAAATAATAATAAATATACACGGAATCCATATAGAGATAAAGTCAAAATTTAAATACTAGAGAATGTCTAACATACTTAAAAGACATTATAAGGCATTTTATCTCTTCTGATTTAAATTGTCCTTAATGAATAATAAACTGTTTTTGGATTTCGATATTATAATAAGAGTAAAATTAAATGAACATAAATCAACAGTAGAAGATGTTATAGTAACGCTCAACCGAAAACGTTATGTTTTTACAGCCTGGTAATTAATGAACCTAAAAATGATCAAGTAACGCCAAGTACGTTACTATCCTACTTTCAAACACTTGGTCACAAAATTCGAGAAAATACAATCACGTTGCTTACAATATCTCGGAGTGGTAAACTGACTGATATACTACCTGGAGGTGAAGTACTAAGATCATTAGTAGAAATACTGAGTGGACAAGAGTTAAATGTGACAATGAGTCAGGGAACATGCGTAACGCCGTCACCTGAAGAACGCATTATCATTCTGAGAAAATATCACGATAGTCTTTTCGGTGAATCTCGAGAAGTTTTCAAAACTTATGGACGAATAAGAGAAAAATACTTTTGGAAAGGGATGAAATCTGAAATCGAGGATTTCATTCGAAGGTGTAAAATATGTCAGGAACAAAAATTTATTAAAATAAAAACAAGGGAACCTAGGATAATTACCGATACACCCACTGAAGTATTTTGAGAAATAGCAATAGATACCAAAATAGAATAAATTAATACTAAAGATAGAAAAAAATTTATTTTAAAACTTCTCTAAATTTGTTCCAGGCAGTAACGCTCTGAGGAAGCTTCAACGATGTTCTGGAGTATTTTTATACTGACTTCTGCTGAAATATAAGCTACCGTCGCGATCAATAAATAAGACGAACCAAAATTCAAAATATCTGAATTAACAGGAAATCCAGGATTATATTACACATACATGGGAGAGTCTCGCATAATTAGAAATCAATGGTAGATTACAATTACTCTAGATTATAAAAATCTACAATACACCATAAACCTGAAAGAACAACAAATCTTATCTTTTTTTTTCTTCGAACCCCTACAGACGACATCGAAGCTCCCATTACAATAGTCTCTCTTGTATACAAATTTTTCACACTAGTGGCTCTTTTGTAGGCACCTAACAAACACTCGGTTTTGGTTACAAATAACGCAAGTCCTTCATAGTCCGCAATCTTCACAATAGCAAAGACCACACTCCACACAACATGATAAACACGTTTAAGTTACTGGTTTCTCGCTTAAATAGGGAAAAGACTTTGACACTTGTAGTCCGAAAGTAACCGTCCGAAATACTTTTTCCGAATCAGTACTTATACGTAATTTTTCTTTAGCACAAAATTTATTTTGTCTCTTCCGCGCTTCTTCCCTTTTCTGACGTAACTTATTTGAAATATTGTCTCTATACCTCTTTTTCGACCTCGATTTACTTGCAGCATTCACCGCAACATCAATCAATGGTACAATGCAATCTTAAACCATAGTCTCAATTTTAACTTTTCTGGAACTGCAACATTAAATGATTCCTTACTTTGAGTAAACATTATATCTCCATTTCCAAGAAAAATGTGTCATCGGCACCTACGTTCGATGTTATGTGTAACGTAACGCCATCAGTTTCGACTGGCACGTTAGTGTTACGGAAGTTCATTGACGTTCCCGATAGCTTGACGCCATTTAAATCACCAAGATACCCGGTATTATTATTCTAAATGGCATCACAAGAACCGACAACGAAATTGTCATTTATCAAACTCTCAGAACTACAACCACTTTCGCCAAAACTAGCGTCGACAGAAATTCGCTGAGACGACATCACTGAAGAAATATTTTCATAACACTATAAAAGATTTACAATGACTTTGGAAACTGAATCAAAAATTTCAACAGATATAGGAATTAACGGCACAGCCTCACGACCCTACTAGCTATATATAATAGACCCTACTACGTTGTGACTATTTATCCTTTTCGGGCGCAGGCCTCGTCCGGAATTTTATCATGCTGGTGATTCCTGCAGCGGGTTTTCGTAAATCCTTTCTCAGTCCACTATTATCGGAGGTTCTCGATGGAGATCGTTGCTACTGTCTCTGTAGTTAAACTTCGTTATTCCGCAAGATCTAGCGCTTCTTATATTTTGGGGTTTTTACGCTGAAATGGCGATATCTAGTTTTCATTTGCGAATTCTGTTTTTTTACATGAACACTTCAATAAGATTTGCACGCTCGCGTTACTGTTGGGTACTCTAGGCCCGAAGTCGGCACAGTGAGAAAGTTGAATCTGAGTAGTGTCGTCGTTGCGAGCATTTAAATAAATTTACCTATAACATTTTGTGGTAGAGATCTGGTTGATCTGACCAATTAGGAATGGACACGTATTAAATGTTACATTAGGATGTTGCAATAATGCTGTTTCAGCATTATCGTGATTTCGGTTACTGACATCGTTTTCGTGATATTAATTTGAAACTATTATTAATACTCGAATATATAGATGTTCCAATATGGATAGTTACACTTATGTTTTAATATTAATAATATATAGGGTGATTCAGAAATAATACAACATTTTTATACCATCGTGTTTAGCGTAATAATTAAGGTTAAGGAAATTAGTCCGACGAATTTTCCGGCACTTTGAAAATTCTCGATTTTAGAACAGGTAAAATCATAGTCGAGCACCAACATCAAAGCCGTTTCTAAGGCTGTCGATAAGCACTATTGATTAACGCATCGATTGCCAACTACACCGATAGAAAAACAGAAAAGAGGCCGTACTTTCACCAACCATATGAAATTTTATTTGAAACAGTCACAAGGTTTTCCTTGTGGACAAAATAAATACTATTGCCATAATTCGCGACGTATTGGTAATAAGTCATTAATTTTTAAACATATTCTTTGATCAATATGTTTATCATATAATGGCAGTATATCGCCAATACATTGTAAATACATTAGCAATATATACTTAGATTTTCGTAAGTCACTTACATAACGCTGTTACTTTTACATAGTGTTCTAAAGAATCTTAAGTTGTGTGATTCTTTTTTTTTGATTTTCAATAATTTGTTTATTTATTTGTAACTTCTTATAAAAGTAAATTATTTCTTGTGTCTAATAGGATTTTGAACCTTTGAAAGGAAGGATAATGTATTTAATTTTTTGGAATAATTTGTTAATAATTATAGAATAATTTTGTTGTCCATGCAGTATGTTTTAAGGGATTAGGTTTTTTTCGATTTTGATGAACAAAAAAAACAAAATTGAAAACAAAAGTAAGCAAATTTATTAAAAAACATTATAATTTTGCGCAGAAATTTTATTATTTAGTTTAATTTATTTATATTAGATTCGAGTCATTTGTGTTGTTTAATTTATTATGTACATGTAAGAATTTCAAATTTCCCCGGGGAGTGGAGATGTCTGTTCGATTGATCTAATTTCGATTGATCGCACAGATGTCTCTAAGAACGCGAAGCGAGATATTTCAATTGTTCTTATTATCCGTCTGTAATACAATTGACATTTCGTTATTTTACCAATTTGACTGCCTTCTGCTAAATATGTGTTATTGTGTATTAAATTATTTTGTGTTGTTTTTAATTTATTTATTTAATTTGTTTAACTTTTTGAAAAACGATGTTGATTATGGACATAACTACTATGGAAAGGTATAGATCACACATAACCTCAATTTCTGCGCAAAATTATAATTATTTTTAATAAATTTGCTTACTTTTGTTTTCAATTATAGAGCGACGCATCAGAGATGCTATTAGTTATACGTTTTATACGTTTATACTAAAGACAAAATAGTAAGTAGTGCAAATAATTTATAATGTAATACAATTGCTACAAAATTACTAATATGTATAAGAAGATGTTTTGAAAAATATTGTTATACCGATATTATTAATAAAGGTATAGTCTGATGAGGATGGAGGAAATCCATCGAAACGTCGCCAAATAAAAACATACATGATTTGTTCATCAAAATCGAAAAAAACCTAATCCCTTTAAACATACTGCATGGACGACAAAATTATTTTATAATAATTAACAAATTATTCCAAAAAATTAAATACATTATCCTTCTTTTCAAAGGTTCAAAATCCTATTAGACACAAGAAATAATTTACTTTTATAAGAAAATTCAAATAAATAAACAAATTATTGAAAATCAAAATAAATTGTTTATGAACATACTATGTTATGCGAATTTTACAACTAAGCTGAAAGAATTGTACACAATAGAAAATTTACAAATAATAACTATTTGTTATACACAATAAATTTTTCAAGTAACAATTTTGAAAAAGAAAAATTTTTTTTGCACAAGAATCACACAACTTAAGATTCTTTAAATCACTATGTAAAAGAAACAGCGTTATGTGAGTGACTTACGAAAACCAAAGTATTATATTTATCAAAACAACTACTCTACACTGACACTGATGTGATAAAAATTGCATATTCATTTTAGATTGCCGAGGGGAATAATCGTCATAAGGGGGAGGTGCGACGTACCATGTGAGATCCACATATATATACATATAATGTTACATATATTAAAACATAAATGTAACTATCCATATTGGAATATCTATATATTCGAGTATTAATAATAATTTCAAATTAATATCACGAAAACGATGTCAGTAACCGAAATCACGATAATGCTGAAACAGCATTATTGCAACATCCTAATGTAACGCTTAATACGTGTCCATTCCTAATTGGTCAGATCAATCAGATCTCTACCACAAAATGTTATGGGTAAAGTTTATTTAAATGCTCGCAACGACGACACTCCTCATATTCAACTTTCTCACAGTGCCGACTTCGGGCCTAGAGTACCCAACAGTAACGCGAGTGTGCCAATCTTATTGAAGTTTTCATGTAAAAAAACAGTATTCTATATTTACGACGTAGATGGCATAAGCGTTCTCTTCTTTGTCTATCAAATGTATAGTGACAATGAGAAAATTTAACGAAAAGCGTCACCTCGACTATTGGCGGTGAGGTTATAGAGAGTTGAACGGGATTGTCACTCATACCAGTAATATTTATATACCCATTGTCACCCCAAAAAATTAATATTCGAATCGTAAAGTGATAAGGGCATTTGCACTCCGCCATTACTTTACGAATTACGTCATGCGGTCGCGCAGTGACGTTTTCTCCCATAGATGGCGATAATAACAACAGAGAACCTCCGATAATAGTGGACTGAGGAAGGATTTACGAGAACCCGCTGCAGGAATCACCAGCATGATAAAATTCCGGACGAGGCCTGCGCCCAAAAAGGACACCCGCTGTCATCAAACCCAGAGACCTTCGGTTTGAAATATCGTAAGCGTTTAATCTAAGAAAAATCTTTTCACCACGAGAAAGTCGTGTAATAAATAAGTATACTTATAAATTATAGGTTGAAGTTAAATAATCTTGTAATTAATAAGATACTTAAATAAGACTTTAATTAAAGAAAGAAAGAAACAAAGAAAAGAAATAAACCTATACTAAATTTATTCTAACTCGTAACTCGTAACTTTAAGTAATCTATATATAAAGTGACGACTGACTATAACATTATAAGTAATGTGAGATGAGTAGTAGATAACAGAAAGGCTCAGGAGCCGTATACGTGTCTACCGCGAAAACAAAATATATTGTTTTAGCGAATACACACGCTGATATTGACTTCAAGAGCCAGTTCATAACAAAGGAAACACATTTCTATGTCGCAAATTAATATAAATTTTTGGTTTCTTCATCAACCTAAAAAAATTATATCCCATATTAAAAAATTATCTGTATGGATGATTTATATCTATATGTAAAACAGTTTCTTGCGTAATTATTTATTTTATTTTTTCATTTGAGAATTGAATTCTGAACTATTGCAACCATTAAAATTTACTTTTGTTCAATGATAAACGTGTTAGATTAAGGGGATTTCGGATGGTCTAAAACGATGTTGCGCAGGTCGGTAATAAAGACTGTTAAATTTAATTCTATATTTACGACGTAGATGACATAAGCGTTCTCTTCTATGTCTATCAAATGTATAGTGGCAATGAGAAAATTTAACGAAAATCGTCACCTCGACTATTGGCGCTGAGGTCAGTCGTGACATATCCAAAATAATTGTTAATTTAAAAAAAATAAAGACCATATCATGCAAATAGAGAATTGAACTGGATTGTCACTCCCAGAAATATTTATATACTCGTTGTCACCTTAAAAAATTAATATTCGAATCGTAAAGTGATAAGGGCATTTGCACTCCGCCATTACTTTACGAATTACGTCACGCGGTCGCGCAGTAATGTTTTCTGCCATACATGGCGCTCACTGTATCATTTGGTTACAAATTTTTAAGGCGCCGTAATAAGAAAAAAAAATCTTTTGGCCAGTCGATAATTCAGTTTCATTAGTACTACTAATGAGTGTATCCGATCGATGATATACCAGTGGATGGCACTAGATGAATAATATTTTTTTCGAGTTTTTAATTAATATTTTAGATAAATTTTTTGGTGTAGATTCTTCCTTAATAGCACACAACGTTATGGCAATGTTGTGGCAACGTTATCTTAGCAACATTCCAACGTTGTTATGAAAGTTGCTGCAACGTTGGAGAAGCGTTGCTGCAACGTGGTAGATGTCCGCTAATATTTTATAAGTTGCCGCGATGGGTGGAAACCAATGTTGAAGCAACGTCTAAGCAACGTTGAAAAACAACCTATAAAATTTGCTTTGTCTAGAAGTTGAATAAATGTTCTAGAATTGTTTAATAATTTTTATCTAAACGTAGAAGAATTTATGAAATATTAAAACAATATGAAAAAAAACTTCTCGTTCGAGGATTAGAACCTCCGATCTTTAACTCCGGAGGCTTGCTCTCTACCAACTGAGCTATTTTATTGTTTCTGTCATTGTGTTGAATTGAGGCTATAACGAACAGCTAGAATATGCTTTCAAGTTTATAGCCTCAATTCAACACAATGACAGAAACAACAAAATTCAAATCCGCGAAAGAGAAATCTTTTTTTTATTTTTTTTTAATATTTCATAAATTTTTCTACGTTCAGAAAAATATCATCAAACTATTCTAGGACATTTATTCAACTTTTAGACAAAGCAGATTTTGTAGGTTGTTATTCAACGTTGCTTAGACGTTTCAACATTTGTTTCCACCCATCGCGGCATCTTACAAAATATTAGCGGACATATTCCACGTTGTAGCAACGTATCTCCAACGTTGCAGCGACTTTCATAACAACATTGTAATGTTGCTAAGATAACGCTGCCACAACGTTGTCACAACGTTGTGTGCTAGTAGGGTTGTAATTTGGGTTTGATATCTCTTATGCTCTTATACAGAATACCAATCTAAAATATCCCATAAGAAAGTATAACAAACTAAATTCATGCATTTCTAGTAGCATATGGAGCAATAAAGTAAAATATAAAAGAAAATCATGCAAAGATATTAACAGATCATAAAAAAAAGTAAAAGAAAAAACATTATTTTAAATAGTCGATTGTCAAGGGTCTTAACAATCGACTATTTACAAATTCAACAATGGAGGGTAAAAATTACAAATGTAAAAGCATTATGCTAAGCTATTAGCAAGTCATTTAAAAGTACAGTAAAAGAAAAAACTCGTATAACCAATTGACATTTCCCAGGATTCCTCATAAGATATCTGAATTTAAATCCATTACATCACTAAAATTATATACCGGGTGTCCAAAATGTCCCGGAACACCTTACTAATTTCCCAGGTAAACTGATTTTGACAAGATCAAGGTCAATCTAGAGGTAAATTTAGTCAAGGAATTTAATAGTGACCTTGGATTCGACCTTGGGTTTGACTTTCAAGGTTATTTCAAGTTCAACGATAATTTTATAAATTTGAATGTGATTTTGAACTGGAACTTAAACAATTATTGAATTAAGAGTTTATTTTACATACAAAATATTTCCATTAATTTAAAGTACTATTAATAAGTAAATAAGCCGTAAAGCTTCAAAATAAATTACTTTTTTTATTTTTTTTTAAACATTTTTCTCTGTTCTAAGTTTTCGCTCTTCAATGTGATAACAGGATCGGATTGTTTTTACACTTGAGTGTATTAAAATTTATTCTTGAGATCTTGATCATTGTGATCGGCGTTTGCGTAAGGTTTAATTCGTTAGATTAGTCAAAATGAATCGACTTACTGAAAGAGAACGAATATAACTTCTTATAATGAAAGGTTGGGGCGAAATAGTACGATCTGTTAGGGGAGTAATGAATCTTCTCAATGCAAATTTTAGAGTTGCTAGAACTCCAATATTATTTTCAACAATGGCAAGAACTATTACAAGGTTTAATGATCACGGTACTATCAATGATCTACCTCGACCAGGCAGACCTAAGTCAGCATCAAATGAAAAAAAGTTGGACGTACATTTACTGCTCTTCTTATTTCCGTTGTCAAAAATAGAGGTTCCCATTTGAAAAAACAAAGTTAACTTTGAAATAACCTTGAAAGTCAAACTCAAGGTCAAATTCAAAGTCACTATTAAATTCCTTGACAAAATTTACCTCTAGATTGACCTTGACTTGTTCAAAATCAGTTTACCTGGGAAATTATTAAGGTGTTCCCGGACTTTTTGGGCACCCTCTATATTGATAAATAGGAAAATTAAATGACTCAGTTTGATGTGAGATTTTAATTGCTTGTGATTGTAACGCATTCAGGTTTCTATCACTTGTTTTCAAATTAAACTTTTTAACAACTTCTTCAACAGATAACATTAATAAATAGTAAATAACAAAATCTACAAGTAGATAAGAAGTTGAAGAAAAGTTTAGTATATTAAAATTTCAATTATACCACAAATGTCATTTAATGATTTTTTGATAATCCTTTGATTTTAAATAACTTTTTACCACATTGGCGGCTAATAAAATCCTTCAAACCATTAACAGGCTATTAATGCAAGGTTTTTTTTTTTTTTATTGGAGCATTCAAATCTTACAAAAGATTTATTTGCTATATAGCATATAATTACATAAATACATTGTTATTATTTTTTTTTTAAATTTGAAAGTTACAATTGTTAACAAAATCGAAAACTAATTGGCACGCATATATATCTGGTTTACTTAGAACAAGGGAGATTTTCATGGGAAGCTGGTATTTTAATTTGATAAGGCCTTTTGTAAGTACGCTGCGGTGTGAGTCGTAGAGGGGGCATTGCCACACGAGGTGATCAAGGTCTTGATCTGCTTGTTTGCATATACATTTCGGATCGTCAAGAATACCTACTCTCGCTAACGAAGCCGCTAGGTTGTAGTGGTTCGATCTACATCTATTGACAAATACTATGAGCTCGCGAGAAATTTTATGTTTTTGAAACCATGGAACTTTACGATTAGAATAGTAACAATTAAAGTATTCTTTCCCTTTAGTAAGGCCTAAATTCACTATATGTTGTGAAGTATTGGTAAACATTTGGTTTTTAAAAAATTGTCTTAAACAGGTAAATGGGATGTCTACTTCGTCGTAAAGTTCCATGTTTCCTCTAGCGCTCTTCGCGGCTTTGTCGGCCTGCTCATTACCATTGAGCCCGCAATGGGAAGGCAGCCAGATGAACTTGATATTATTTGTATCGCTTTTTTTATGCATATATTCTAGGTATTTTTCCTTGATCTGTAGAATATAAGGATTCAGGCGAATATCAAATTTACAATTATGAAGGCTGTTTAGCACGCTTAGAGAGTCCAAAAGTATATATATATATTACATTGAGCGTTATCCAGAGCTATGTCCATAGCGCTGTTTATACCCAAGCATTCGGCCGTAAAGATAGTTGCAAATGAATTTATACTTTTTTGGATAGTTATCTTTAGTTTAGGACAATAACAGGAAAAAGCAGCTTGATTAGTATTATGTTCTTTACTTCCGTCGGTATATACATCTATATAGTTGCTAACACCTAAAATTTCTGAGAGTTTTTCGTTAGGATTCTTAGCTTGCTTAAGTAGATATCCTGTTTTTTTGTCAATAGGAATTGAAGTTGTAATTACTTTATAATCATAGTTGTATATATTGTAGGCTGCTTGTTTTAAGAAAGGTAAATTCATTTTTTTAATTTCAATTATACAGATTTCAAATAATTTTTTACGTTTCTTTTTGCTTTTGGACATAACTCTGGCGTAATAGTTGTTGACAGTTTTGCTAATTAGTAGGTTTGTATTGCTAAAAATTTTTGTTAAATATGAGTAACATAGAAATTTGGATCTATCACTAATAAGCGGGAGAGTGGACTCGGTCAAAAGTATATTTACAGGGGTTGTTTTCCTGTAGCCGAAAGCTAAGCGTATCGCTGTGTATTGTATTTGCTCGAGTTTGCGCTTCATATTTTTGTTTGATGGGAAAAAGACAAAACTCCCATATTCAATAATTGGTCTTATATAACTTTTGTTAAATATAATTAGCGTACCAGGGTCGGCGCCCCACCATGTACCACATAAATATCTGAGAATTTTGAGCGCTCGATGACACTTGTTTATAGTCTTGTTAATTTGTAAGTTAAAATTAAGTTTTTGATCGAAAATCAGTCCTAAAAAACGAACGGTTTCACTGGAATAAATTGTATAATCATCATTTATTTTAATTTCCGTTTCTCCAGCAGGAATATTCTTATTATTGAAATTGATTAATATTGTCTTTTGTGGAGCAAGTCCAAGTCCTAGTTTAACTAGTTTTTTTATTTATTTTATACAATATTTTTTGTAGCGAGTTTTTATTTTTAGAGTATAAAGCTATGTCGTCCGCGAACTGTGAAACTATTATGTTTTTTGGGACTGATTTTAGTATATCCGATACATAAATGATGTACAAAAGGGGACTTAAAAATTAATGCAAGGTATTTATCATATATTATCATATAGTTTGTGTATATTTGTTTTTTATATTAAGGAATCTAATCCGCAGTTTTACATTCTACAAAATTTTTGCAGTAAAAGTTATATTACACGATAAAAAAACTTGATAGATTTTGAAATAAATAACTTCAAACATAGCTATTATTAAAAAAAATTGAAATTTTTCACTTTTTGAGGTTAGAATCAATGTTGGTAAAATTGTTTCTATAATTTAACAATTTTGACCTGTCTTCTAGGAAATATCTCTATCATTTACGATAAAAATGGTGCGGTTTAAAATTTTGGCTAGACGTGTTTATCTAAAATTATAAAAAAATTCGTCTATAGCCATGGCGAAAAAAGCTATCCTCCTGTTAGGAGAAACAAGACTGAATTGAGGTTATGTTTGTGTGCACAAATTTGGTGTACAGTATAGATACCGAATTAACCTGTTGATAAAAACGCATATCAGCACCATCCCAAGACATAAAGAATTACCTGGAGATTTTACATGAAACAGCTGTGGCGACCTTGGTGTTCGGCGTCATCAAGTGAAGCAGAGTAGTGGTGGCTCCGGGTAACGAGGTTGGCGACACAGCAACGTAGTCGACTTCGAGACTGAATCTCGCGTCGTAAATATTAGTTAACGGGCGGTAATTATAAACGAGATTATTACCTTAAGGAAGTATCAGCTGCGACGTCCAGGTGATGAAGATATGAGCCAGTAGCTGGATAACAGCTGAGCCACATCGAGGCTCACGAACGCGGTCCACCGAGTACGAGCTATGCGCATGCGCGCATGCCCAATCATGGCTCTCGAGAAGTACAAATTCTGAAGTACAAAACTGAAATACTTTGTTATTGTCATCCCAAACGTAAAATCATAGATATAATAACTTCTCGAGATGCCAGAATACCTGAGACTGACTGGTGCAGACGCGTAAACGTTTTGCGACCGTAAGAATCAGTTGCCACGCGGAGCGGACCTACAGGGGACGTGCAAAATATGCTTAGTTGTTTTACAAAATGCAGACAAGGAGAACCTGCTTGAAAATCCCGCATATTTATTGCTTTAAATTATAAACGTGATTGTACATAACATGCAATATGTATTTAATTTTCAATGTAAAAAACTACAATGCATTTTACTTTTCGGAAAGCGTTGGTGGCACCATCTCTCACAACAAATCTTATATTATATTTTAACTAACGTTGACACTGCAAAAGTATAATTATTATTAAAATTAAGTAATTATACTTAACTAAATTCATGCTTCATAAAAATAATTTGAATAATAATTTTTTTGACGACATTTGTTAAGACATGTCGTGAACCCGCCAATTTTCAAAAATCTTAATGGAGTGGGGGAAGGTAATAGTAGATTTCTTTATTGCTTTTTTTATTTTTTCCAAAATCTAAGAACCTAAATAAATTTTCGTTCAATTTTATATGTATTAAAGGTACGATGTTTTCGAGTTCAAAATTTTCAAACCAAAAAATCATATTCAAAATATTTTTTTTTTTTTTTTTATTATTTTAACGTCGCTCTTTTTATGCTCCGAAATCGGTGCTAATCATTGAAACTTTATTTTTATTGGTTCAAAATTTATTTAGAGCTTCCTCATAAAAAACTGAAGGGCTTGACGTTAGCGCTTTTTTAAAATAAAACCTCAATTCTTATTTAAAAAAACATAAAGTAAAACTTCCGACATCCCCTTAAGGGGATTTTGTGCGCTTTACTTTTTATGTAGTACCGATCTATTAAAAATACGAAATGTATGTATTGTTACATGTTAAATTCAAACATTTTGTTATGTAGATACTGATGTGTATTTTTTGCATGTATTATTAGTACGTATATTTCTCATCTATTTTTAGTAAATTATTTCTTATGGTTTTATTTAAGTCACTTTTCTCATGCTCCAAAAGACAAAAAAAGTGACTTAAATGAAAAAAAACAAAAATACGTAAAACTAAAAAAAAATACTAAATATAGTATTAATTACTCGTCAGTCAGCTTATGATAAGCACCTGAGAACATTTTTGCTCGAATGCATATCGCGACTAGCGAGAGGTACAGCCCTACCATCCTTTGTACCGAACAGACGTGTCCATTGGATCGACCAATTTCTGCCATTTCCATTTTTTTCAAATGTAACCTTAGATTCATGATCCCGAAAACCCATATTGGATTTACATTGAGTTTTCCAAATCTAATAGTAGTTTTCTAATCAACGGCCACGAAAACCCCCAAATACGAATATTTAGACTAAAATATGCAGTAAAATAAAATTTGATTGGTTTGTCGAAATGATTAGTTCAATTTTACACATTTTAAGATTTTAACCTCAGATTCATGTTCAGCGACCCCAAAAACCCCTGAATACAAAATTACAGACCAAAATATGCAGTAGACCCTTTTTGGCAGCGGTTTAAAAAGGTAGTACTCTGGCAGTACCACTGTGACTCGAAGGGTTAACCCGTGATTACTGTCCCGAAGATCAAGATCAAGAAACCCCACGTAACAATACATACCATAAATACGCATCAATATCTATGTAACAAAATATTCGAGTTTAAAACGTAACAATACGTATATTTGGTACGTACATTTGTTACATAATACAATTACGTATTTATTTTCAATAGAACATAGATACTATTTATCAAGTTAAAAATTTTTTTAATAATTCAATATGTAGATCCATGTAATATTGGTAGAGTTATTTTTGAAAATAAAAAATTTCTTTATTGTTTAATGAGTGTACTAACATTAAATTTAAGGTTGAAATAACAAAAAGTATCTGGAAAATTCAATGTAATATCAGTAATTATGTTTGGATAGATAACCCTAAAGCAATGTGATTATGCTTTACATTCTAAACGTAAATAATTTATAATCAGCGACAAAAGAGAGAGAGAGAGAGAGAGAGAGAGAGAGAGAGAGAGAGAGAGAGAGAGAGAGAGAGAGAGAGAGAGAGAGAGAGAGAGAGAGAGAGAGAGATAGAGAGATACCAATCAGGGGAGAGAAAGACAACATTAATTTAAGAATAGCTCTAAGATTTGTTTATTCTTTTCAGCTCTTGGCAGCCCGTTCTTCCCAGGTGGACCTGAACTATGGCATCATCCACTGGCGTACTCCACGGCCGGAGAACTCCCAGGGACTTTGCAACATGCAACACTTGTTCATCCCGCGTTGCATCCACAGGTCCCCGTACGTTCCTATCTTTGACTATCTGCAGACAAAGCTCTGGAGCCGCCGACGAGCGCCCCTATGCACGTTAGTGATTGATGCTTTATAAAAAAAATTGAAAATTGCATTTAGCAAATATTATAAAACTGAAGCTTTAGAAGTATTCAATGAAGTTACTTCATTTTATTCTCTTATAATTCATCGAATACGTAATCTTAACGTAAAATGCAGTCAAAATTGCTGAAAAATTTGTACCATATTTGTATAAACAGAAACTAATAATTTAATATAAGTAATTTGTTAAATAAGTAAACGCTACTTTTAAGCGTTTTGGACCATTAAAATGCGATCAAAACTAGACCTCTATAAGATGATAATACGTAAAATCAAGCTAGTTATGATACTCTACAAGAGTAGATAATTTTTTGATAGTAACTATTAAACTATTTCAATTTATATTTAAATTTTATGTCATTGATAGTTTGTAAGAAAATGCCATGTGAATATCGCACGTGTCATTACTTCTATAAAACATTATCTTTTTTTATTTTCGATGTTTTAAATCTATTTACTATATAAATTAATTAATATTTTTATCGGTCTTACAGTCAATAACAAATTAAATATATGGGCAGTCAGATTGCTCCTACTTATAATCACCCCCGAAGAATCTATAAAAATAAAAATAAAAATAAAAAAAAATTAAAAACTCTAACTGAAAATAAAACAAATTATTATTAAAGCAATCTGGCTGCCCCCTGCACCAAAAATCTACTCACCCCAAATATGTTGTCCGACGTTTCGAGCTCGCTGCTGCTCCTCATCAGGGACTGAAATGAAAAACTATTCCACACCGATATTTATACCCTCGAAAACGGCCTCCCCACTCCAAGGACCCACACCCAAATAAATTCACACCAATAAACTAAGTTAAGTTAAGATAGAATGATAAATCTTATTTAATTTACTTGACTCTAACATTAAATTAACATTCTTATCATTCTTAAATATATGAATATTCTCAAGACTTTCTCTTTTAAATTTATTCATAATATTTTGTTCTAAAATTTCTACTTTATTAAAATCAAATGAATGAACAAAATCTAAACAATGCTGTTTCAATTTTATATTTATGTTCCTAAATTCTCTTTTTCAAATGTCTACTAGTTTGACCAATGTAACACTTATCACAATCAGTACAATTTATTTTATAAACAACTCCAGATTTATCATCCTTTCTATCTCTATCCTTACAATTATTAAACCAAAAACTTAAATTATTAATATTTCTAAAGAAAACTTGAATATCTAGTTTTCTAAATTCTTTTCTTATTCTTTCAGATAAACCTCTAACATACGGTATAACAACAAATGCATAATTTTTAATATCAACTCTAACTTTTAATTTACTCTTATAAATTTGATTCACTCTCTCTTCAATCACTCTATTAATCAAATCTATCGGATAATTATTATTAACAAAAGTTTTTTTAAATAAATCCAAATTTACTTTTCTAAAATCACCGTGTGACAGTTTAATGGCACGGTCAATAACCCCTTTCAACGCACCAATCTTGTCACTGAACTGGTGATGAGAATGGAAATTTAAAAATCTACCCGACCAAGTAGGCTTTCTATACCAATTTAATTTAACTTTATTTTTATCATCTCTAATAACTTTAATATCTAAAAAATTTAATTCTTTATCAATCTCAACCTCTACTGTAAATTTAATTCTATCATGAATTAAACAGATTTTACTACGTCCACGTCGTTGTTCCTGGGTAACGCTAAATGTAAAAAAATGACCTCGCAATGACCTTGAAGGTTCAAACCTACAGATTGGAGTTAATCCATAGCAGGTTCGAGTGATATTTCCTGCTCTTTTAATTGTTGTTGTGAAAAATAGCCGTTTTCATTAAAAAAAAAGTTAACCTTCGAATGACCTTCAAGGTCTAACGCTAGGTCAAATCCAAGGTCACCATTGGATACCATTATTACAAGAATTCGCTTGACCTTTTTAATACCACTAAGACAAACAGATCGGAGCCGATCCATACCTAAAACTTAATAACCTTCAGCAGAAGGTTCAAGGTCACCTTGACCTATGACCTAAGTACATGTTTAGACGTAAAATTTCTCGCTCTTTCGATTGCTGTTGTCAAAAATAGGGGTTCCCATTTAAAAAAACAAAGTTGACCTTGAAATGACCTTGAATGACAAGTTGAAGGTCAAATCCAAGTTCACCACTGGATTCGTCATAAAAAGTTACTTTAGGAATGACCTTCACCTTTTTTAAAAAAGCTTTTACCTGGAATATTTATTGGGTGTATCGTTACTTTTAGGACACCCTGTATATACTTTCCAGCCCAGGAGAAGGCACGGACAGAGGTAAAAACTCGGGTCAGACTCTGAAAAATTCCGCGAGAGGGAGTTGCTGTTACTTTTCATATGTGTTGTATATATATATATTGTATATTATTTTTATTTATTTTATATTATACGTTACATACATTATAATTTGAAAGATAAGAGGGTATTTATTATAATTGTGACTCCAGTATAGTGGATATAAATTAATGATTGTTTGAACGTGGTGAAATTCACTATAACTCCAGTGATTGGAAATTAAATAGTACAATATTATATTACTCGAGTAACTGAGAAGTCCATTCAGATACTAGTGAAAACCCAATAGACAAATACAAATCCTTGCTAAAATCTTTTGAACAAGCAGAAGAAGAGAAAAAGAATAAGGAAGTTGAATTAGAATTTACATGGGGTATAGGAGTTAAAGAAAAGACTGAAAAATTAGTAAAAGGAAAAATGAAACAGAATGAAAATTTAACTCCGTTTAAACAGTATTTGGAAATAATATTAAGTCATTTCTTTCACAAGTTTGAAAGTCTTTTAACCCATTAAGTCCCAACCGACCATTTCACAGTCGATTTGTTTTTCGCTTAGAAAAAATAGAGAATAGACTAGAATAAAAAAGGAAATGACTGTTTCTTATGTAAAATTACCTGCTCTATCTGAATTCAGCATCAGATTTTCATTTTTTTCAAATGGTCGTTTTACTATGTGCATTTGATTTTGTCGTCAAAATGAGAAAATAAAGGCCCACAGTCGATTTTCAAAAAATGGAATTTTTTTTTTACTTTGAGCGGCTATATTGAATTTTCCGTGGAAAATATCAAAAATCTGATGCTGAATTTAGATAGAGCAGGTAATTTTACATAAGAAACAGTCATTTCCTTTTTTATTCTAGTCTATTTTCTACTTTTTCTAAGCGAAAAACAAATCGACTGTGAAATGGTCGGTTGGGACTTAATGGGTTAATTTTGTAACATTTACATGAATCAGTGACTTTAATTAAAATTCAAATATTATTGTATACGTATTTTAACATTTAAATGTAACCGATTATGTCATTTCTTTGACAGGTTTAAATGTCATTTAATAAAATTTTCTAACATTTACACATAACAGTGATTTTTACTCAAATGTCGAGTGACCTGAATGATTGATGAAAAGCATATTATTATTTAAGCGGACCCTGTGTCATTCTCCATCCTTATTAATGTTACTGAATAACCTTTTTTTTAACTTTCTGTATAAAGCCAATACATATTTGTTCGATAATTTGGCAAATGCATAATATATTTAATCTAAATAATACTTATATGAACTAAAATAAATACAAGATTATTTTCTTTCCAATGTTAAGTGAAAGGGATGTTTAATTAATAATTATACCTTCACTTACTTAAATAATTTTGACAAATGATGATAAGGTATTAATTATGCTGTATATACTTATAGTTATTGAATACGTTTTTTCATTTAAATAAAACAAATAAATAATACTTTGACACCATACTTGTGAATTTGTACACCTTGGTAGAAGGTGTTTTTGATATTTAACGATTTGATCTTATGTATTACATAAAATTAGTTAAAATAAAAAAAAAGCAATTAAACTCACACAGCACGAAATATTGTTGTAATATTTCTGAAATATTTTTGGCATATTTTTGTAATATTATTTGTAATGACGAATAAATTTATTGAAGTATTTATAAAATATTTAAGAAACGTTTCTTAAAATATTTCAAAGACATATTTGTCAAATGTTTCCAAAATTATTACAAGAAATGTTTCTAAAATATTTCTGTAATATTCTTTGCGATGACAAAGAATTTCTCTGAATTATATATGAAACATTTTAGAAACATTAATTCGCAACAGTCATGCGAAAATTAATATTTTTTGTATCAATATCGGTTATAACACGGTGTTTTCCCTATAAGAAAATGTTCCCGTTCTCCCGTGTATAATAATTTTAAATACTTACGGCACTTCTTTTTTCGATCCCAGAGGGAATTCCGGGTTACGACTTACACCTACCTCGGGAATAGGATAGCTGCTGGACAATAAATAAATACAATCCGATTCAACAAAACTCTATCTTTAATTAATAAAATCTCGGTTATTTACAAATAATATAGATATATATATATATATTTAATCTCACGCGCTTATTACATCAACACACACGGACGCGATAGTTTAAAACGTACGCTATCACTCATACAACACACCTGCAGCTTCTCTCTATATCTCCTCTCTCTGTCACTCTTATACCCTACTCTATACTCTGTTTCTCTCACACACTCTCCGCGCTCGAATATACGACGGAGGTGTAAAGCCGCGCGCACCCCCGCGCAGCTCAAAACAATCTCGTTGTATATGTCTCTACACTCGCGATTACTATATTTATCTCTCTCTCTCATTCTCGTATCGGCACTGCACTTCCCGTCGCGATTCTCTCTCTCTCTCTCTCTCTCTCTCTCTCTCTCTCTCTCTTGGTGGGTAATACAGACGCTCTTCTTCTTCACTCTGTTTTGATTTATTATAGTTTTTCAATAAGGCATTTTTGTGAGTTCTAGTTACGAAATCGTGGACTCATTCAGGAGCTGCTTAGCCGTATTGAACAGGTACCTTGATTAAGTAGCTCGTGGAGTCCCTATTTGCTTTTCAAATATTTGCTGTGCTTTGGAGGTTAGCTGATAGAATTTTATGCAAAATCATCTTGGCAGACGGATTGAGTCTTGTCGCGGTAACACAGCGCCTCTACCGCGGTTGATCGGAGTTGAATATCTTTACATATCAGCCTTTAAGTCGTCAAATTCATCAATGCTTCAATCGGCGAGGAACGTGTGTTTCGTCTGTGGCCGAAGTATATTAAAGAAAGACGTGGCGGAGAACTGCAATGGCTGTAACAATACTATTCACGCCAACTGCTACTCTAATATTCAAGTTACGAGTGAACTAAGGTGTTGCCGGCTTGCCAAAACGCTTGATTCGCCGCTATCCCAAGCGGGGGCAGCACCTCTCGGGTCTCTTTCGAACGACGACGAGACGGTACGCGATGTAGAAATCACCGCACGTCCCCCCACCACTGTATCTACTAAGCGCGTCGCCTCGCCCACCTCGCCGCTGTTACTAAACAACCGCGCAATATTACTCCGTCCGCCTGTCTTATGAGTCAATCTGATGCAAGCACTGGCTCCGTAGATATGACCGCCTTCCTCACGAGTTTCGCGGCGCGTATGGAAGAAACACTTACGCGTTCCGTGTCGAGAATAGAAACATCGGTAAATGACCTATCTAAGGAACTTAAGTCCTTATCCGATAGAGTCACCCGGGTTGAATCATCGACGGGCTCTGCTATTTCATCCTTAGATTCGCGGCTAACAGATGTTGAGAAATTTACGTCAAAGCACAGCGATCTTTTAAACAATTTTCAACATACAAGTAAATCGTCGAAAGCGAGCGGTCCTGCTCCCTCAGAGCTTGATACATGCGAGATCCTTATCTTGGGAATACCAGCGGAAATAAAATTGTCTGAGAAAGACCTGGTTGAACGCATCCTCATTGCAACTAATCTTCCATACTTTATCAGCCATGTAATTAATTTTCGACCATGGACTTGTACGAAGGGAAGGAGCTCCCAGGACTCCCAGGAAAAGCATCTACCTAAATTTAAGGGCCTAGTTTTTAGAGTATTATCGTCCTCAATTCACGATCTAATCATTGAAAAAACGTATTTGTTAAAAAACCAAACAGCGCTTACTATTTTCGGCTCAAGAGGCAACTCTAATATTTTTGTTCATGCGTTATGGCCGAAACCCATCCACGATTTATGGGTAGAGACTTCGCGTAAAGCATCTGAATTGGGATATCTGCGGCCTGTTATTCTTAATTATAATGTATGTCTGCGTAAGGCTAAGGGAGGGCCTCTCATTATTATTCATTCTGACTCTGATCTACTTGCCCTCTCCCCCTCCAATCACAACGTAAATCAAAATCAAAACCAGAATAAATGAAATTCAACTAGCCAGGTGTCTAAGACTATTCCTTCCGCATTTTCCATATTTCACTAGTAACATCAATCGTTTAAAAACTCATTTTGCATCTCTTGAATCATTCATTGTTCCCCAAAATCATGATATCATCGCACTCACAGAAACATTTCTGTCTGAACATGACTCCTCTAATATTGTCTGTATTCCGGGGTACTCCCTGCACCGGTTGGACAGAGAGGGAAGGAAGGGGGGGGGGTGTAGCTGCATATATTAGAGATTGTCTCTCTGTTAGGCTGCTTGCACACTCCAAGCCTCAATTCTCCAACACCCCGGAATACTTAATATTACAAATTAACAGCTCATCATTTTCTTTGCTTTTTGCGGTGGTATATAGGAGACCAACGGCTGCTTATCCACTAACATTTTTTAATTCTATTTCTGATTTTCTTCCGCTCTGTGATCAAGTGGTCATTACAGGAGACTTCAATATTAATATGAAGGTCTCAGACGGATCGGCGGCCATGTTGAAATCCTACATCCACGCATCTAACCTTCACCTTATAAACTCCGATGCTACACATCACACATACAATTCAAATTCCAATCGCTCATCGCATACCTGGATTGATCTCTTCTTGGTTCGTGAGCCGCCTCCGATCTATTCATACATTAAATCGTCGGAACCCTTTATAGCCGGACATGACTTCATTGTCCTAGTTCTTAATCTTAAGAAAGCAGGCGAATCTGGCAGGAGGTTTTGGACACGCAGCCTTGGTATGGTTGATCCTCAGCCATTATCTTCACTCTTCCTCTCTAACCTTAATTCTTGTCCCTCACTTCAAATCCCATCAAACTCACTAAACCCCTCCATTGTCCCTCCATCCTATACTTCTATCTTAGCTCCTGGCCACTTAGACATTGACGTCAACTTGAACTTACTTAACCCATGTTTTATAATTTCAGACTTCATCACTACTCTTTTATCAATAATCATTAAGACGTTCGATTCAATTGCACCCCGAAAACTCATTTCAATTAAACACGCACCGAAACCATGGATCACCCACGAAATTAGACAAAGCATAAAATTGCGTAATCAGGCATACAGAAGGTTTCAATCCTCTGGTTTACATTCGGATTATCTAGAGTTTAAATCACGTAGATCATTGGTGAGAAATGCTATAGATACATTTAAGTTCGATTATCTTAAAAATAAATTCACCAATACAACTGATACGGCTATGCTGTGGAGAGAACTTAGACACATAGGATTGACTACTCTTACTAAACAGTCGCCATTGAATTATTTCTCCATCGAACAGCTAAATATACACTATACTAATATTTCTCACTCGGACTCTCCGCTAGATCATAGTCATCTGAACGCTGTTAATTTTGAGAACAGTTTGAACAAAGAGTTCATTTTGTATTGCATTCACTGCGTTTTTAAGACGTGCACTCTCAAGACCAACAAGAAAATACCTCGTTGAAACACTGGTGTTCCCACACTTCGACTATGCTTGTGCGGTTTATGATAACTTAGACGGGTCAAAAAACTTAAAGTTGCAGCGCTTATTGAATGCATGTGTTCGTTTCGTGTGGGGAAACATACCGTAGAGGGGCCACGTCACTCCCTATCGCCTAGAATTGGGGTGGTTGTCGGTTGAGCTCAGGAGATCGTTCTTTATTGGTTCATGCGCATATAATATCATAGCTCACAATTCTCCGGCCTATCTCGCTTCTCACTTCACTCAACGCTCTAATATTCTTCATTCCAATCGTTCATCATCACGTCATCCCCCTGTTTCCCTTTCTTTCCTTCCTCCAAGAACGGAGGCCCTAAATAGTTCATTCTTAATCACAGCATCAAGACTCATTAACCAACTTCTGTACACAGATTTCGACCCATTGTCATTATCGTCATTCAAATCACACCTCATGTCTCACCTTCGCGAGCTTGACCGACGAGCCTGGGACAAAAGAGTCAATGAAGAGAGTATAACTTGCCCTTCCTTGCCGTCGTTTTAAGTATTTATTCTTATTTATTTATTTATTCTATTCTTCCATTGCGTTGCGATGCGTTGCGTTTTGTATTTTTGTTTTATTGTACATCCTTGCGTATAAACTACCATTATGAAAGCGTAAAATCTTTCTTATTTATTATTTATTGTTATTTTATACTACATATCTAGTTTAATTATTTATCTGCATTGTAAATTTATATTATGTTTCTATTTTATTTTGATATTTTTAAAATTTTATTGCTGCGTTAAAGCAGGATTAGGCGATATATCTTTTTATCTTATTTTTATTTTTATTTTTATTTCTATTCTTATTTTATTTTTATTTTTTAACTTTTTGTTATTTTATTGTTCATTTTATTATTTATTCTATCGTTGTAAATTGTTATTGTACCTCAGCGACAAATCACTGTGTATACGGTGCATAGCCCCACATACTAAATAAAGATTTCAATCAATCTCTCTCTCTCTCTCTCTATATATATATATATATATATATATATTACACACACGCATACACTCTATTACCGTCTTTATTTAATCGGGATCCGCGCAAAATTGGCGATCGAGCAACCAATAATAAACTATTTTCCTTACCCTGGTTGTGGACGATCTCGCGGGCCGGTGTCGACCGCTTGCTCGCGCTTCTCGTCGCGCTATCTCTCTCTCTCTCTCACTGTTGCTTTCGCTTCACTCTCGCCCTGTGGTCGCTGCTCCTGGAAGTGCGCCCTCGTCTCGACCCCAACACAATGCGTGTCACTCCTGAAGGAGGTCTCCTCAGCTCCTCGGGTCGGTTGTCGGCTGTCCATTGATTTCGCCGCCTTCCCGATCATCTCGATATCGAGCCTTTCAATTGGTCCTTTGTTTCAGCAAGGGCCAATAGAAAAGGCTCTTACTTTTTGGCACTCTACGTCACTACCTCTCCCATGAGCTCGACCGCTGCTTGCCCCTTTATTTTTATACACTTCGGGGACTTGTTTTTCAACAAGTTTTCCCCGAATTGTAAACGGGCAAACAGGCATCGAGAAACTTCTCAAAATAATACCCCGCGACAATTTACATTGTCGCACGGTGCGTTCAAAAGTCCCTTTGCGCATGACGGTTCGTTCCGCGTTCCGATTTCTTGGCATTTTGTCTGGTATATAGACTTACCGACTTTTAAACATGGTTAGACAAGAACAAACATATTGTTTATAAATAAATTAATTACTCGAACTACTAGAACTTACGATTAAAGTTAAGTAATGGAAATTAAAAATTTTTACATTAATTCACGAAATAATTTGATAAAATATTGTTATCATAATTTTTATATAATTTTAAAAATATTAAGTAATATTTCTGAATAATGTTTAACCAAACATTTCTGTAGTATTTTCTAAATGTTTCATGAAATAATTTGACATTGCATATTCCAAAATATTGTTAGCAATATAACAGAAATATTTTTTTAATATTACAAAAAATATTTCTTGTAACATTTTTGAATTATTTAAGGAAAGTATGAGTAATATTTGAAAATATTGTTAGCAATATAAGAGAAATATTTTTTTAATATTACAAAAAATATTTCTTGTAACATTTTTGAACTATTTAAGGAAAGTATGAGTAATAATTTCGAAATGTTTAAAAAACATTTTTGTAATATATTCGAAAATATTGTTAGCAATATAAGAGAAATATTTTTTTAATATTACAAAAAATATTACATGTAACATTTTTGAATTATTTAAGGAAAGTATGAGTAATAATTTCGAAATGTTTAAAAAACATTTTTGTAATATATTTGAAAATATTGTTAGCAATATAAGAGAAATATTTTTTTAATATTACAAAAAATATTACATGTAACATTTTTGAATTATTTAAGGAAAGTATGAGTAATAATTTCGAAATGTTTAAAAAACATTTTTGAAATATATTTGAAAATATTGTTACCAATATAATAGAAATATTTTTTTAATATTATAGAAAATATTACATGTAATATTTTTGTAATATTTAAGGAAACATCTGTAGAATATTTTTTAAATGATTCATGAAATATTTTGATATTGCATTCATAAATATTTGTGGAAATATAACACAAATATTTTTGAATGCAATATCAAAATATTTCATGTAATATTTTTGTGATATTTTTTTATATATTTCCGAAATGTTTCGCTAATACGTTTTTTAAAATATTACAGAATAAGTCCTTGCAATAATCCAAGAAATATTTCTGCAATATTTCTGAAACATTATCGAAAATATTACAGTGTATTTTTTTTTAATTTTTGCGTAAGATTAAAAAAATATTTCTAAAATATTTTATGAAATGTTTAGCTGAAATATTTCTACAAATATTTGCTCGAAATATTTCATGCTCTGTGGGAAGTCAGTAAATTATGTAGGGTATATACTTTTCTGAAAAAATGTTGTGTTTTTCAGCAGAAATACTTGGTGATTTTTAGTTTATATTTTTCAATAGAGCAATAGTTCCACTTTCTTCTTTCTTTAAAGAACATGTTTTACTTTTTACTCTATTGTAAAATGTGATTTTTATATTTTGCACTGTTTAAAGAGTAATTTTAGTTGTTTAGTCGTTTAAAAGGTGTAGTTTTGGGATTTTATGTTACTTAAAGAGTAGTAAAGTCAACAAATTACTGATTTAAGGTTCAGTTTTTACTCTTAGCGGTTAAGAGTGTGTGATGAAACTTTTTTAATTTGACTGAATTTTCCTGAACGAAATGTCAGACCCAAATTACACAAATCTATTGATAAAATCATGTGGGTCGTTTACAAACACTTGGTTAAAGGAAATAATAATTACTTTACAAAACTACTAATAAAAACTTGTATTTAAAAAAATAGCGTAAGGCAATATACTGAGTTCACTATGTTGGAAACTTTATTAGATTAAAATAATTATGGAAGTTGTTTAATTGATGATACAGAGTACTAAAATTGGCAGAAAGTTTATTCTAGTAACAATTATAACTAATATTAGTATTGTAACGGTATTTTGCAATTATTAATATATAAATTAATAAAATTAATAAGCCGTTAAAAAACAATAGTCTCTATGCGATCGGCCGCTCAGTAATAATACAAAACCAAACGTATATGCGGAGGCGGCGGTATTCTTTTATCTAGCGAAACGCGAAAGGAAAGGTGAATAATTTGAAATAAGCAAAGAATCACAATTTAAATAAAATAAATAAAGAAATATATTCTTAAATTACTTCGCTATATAAACACGTGCCGTTGCACGCGAGTACGCAGATCGGGAAATACGTTAAATAAATAAAGAGAGAAAGAGAGAGAGAGACTACAGAACTGACACTTACAGTGTGTAGTTCGCAATAGAAGATCGACTCCAGTGGATGAAATCTGCGTTGTCGCTTTTCTCTCCTCTCTGCTGGGAACACTGGGTTGCGTAAACGCTAACAAAATGCAAAGTTCGAACAACACACTAAAATTCGTCTTTAAACAACACCAGAATCAAACAACTCTCAAAATCTCTACGAGGCGAAATCAATCACGGCCGAGCTAAGTCTAATTATTCGTGTACTCGCAAGTCTCGATTCTCTCTCTCTCTCCCTACTCTTTTCCCTTAACGAAGGTCCGCGATAATCGCCGAAAATCGTCGAACGCCGACCTGTAACAGCTGTATAATGATTAGTACATAGGCTAGACAGAGAGAGAGAATATAACGAAGAAATATGATATTATTCTAATATCACATTAAATTCGTTATACTCCCTCCTTCCAGACGCTGGGTAGCCGAAGACGTACCAGCTCTGCATTTCTACTCTCTCTCTAGGCCAAAAGAAACAAAATGAAAAAGATAATTAACATAAATAATATTTTATGAATAACTAAAGTAAAGCCTAATATGAGCTCTTCTCTCTTTATTGTAACAAGCGACTTGCGCAGTTCATCAGACATAATTCTGGAACAGGTTAGTAAATATCAGGCCATGTTTTATACGAATGACAGAATGAAAAATATTATAAAAATTACAGATTCAGAGAACGGTACGCGTAAATACAATAATCGCTCGAAGGGAATTTTACGGTTTTCGCGACCGAGTGCGCCGTTCGATCGTTTCCACCGGGGATACGGGCCTGTTCTTCACCCCTTACGGTCTTCCGCGCCTATTTTCCGTCGTCGAAGGATTCGCGTGTACATTAGCGTTCGCCTTCAATCGCTCGTTAGAAGGGGCACGATCAACCGCGGTCATACGACTAACAACTACCCGAGTTTTGCGCGGCCTACCTCGCTTACGCAGTGCGTTCGCGCTCACAGGATCATTATCGTTGGACTCGTCGCTAGCTCTTCGCTCTGCGTTTAATCCCTCGCTGTCCCTCGTCGCATCCTCTCGATTTAATTTACTCTCCTCAGTTACGTCTGTCTGGTCTTCATAATAAGTTTCAGGTCATTGACGTGGCATTTACCTGCTTCTTTTCCATCATTGCTGATGAGCTCCACCACGTTTGAGCCGAGTAACGCCGAAACAATAAAAGGTCCGATGTACTTCGGAGCTAGCTTAGCAGCTATGCCTTGGGCAGCGGACGAAAGTACACGATTCCGCTTAGAAACTTTTGTCCCACGGCAAATTGTACATCGCGGCGTTTTGAATTATAATATTCGGCCTGACGGGCTTGTGCGCATGTCGCTCGTAATTGGCAGAAAGTTTATTCTAGTAACAATTATAACTAATATTAGTATTGTAACGGTATTTTGCAATTATTAATATATAAATTAATAAAATTAATAAGCCGTTAAAAAACAATAGTCTCTATGCGATCGGCCGCTCAGTAATAATACAAAACCAAACGTATATGCGGAGGCGGCGGTATTCTTTTATCTAGCGAAACGCGAAAGGAAAGGTGAATAATTTGAAATAAGCAAAGAATCACAATTTAAATAAAATAAATAAAGAAATATATTCTTAAATTACTTCGCTATATAAACACGTGCCGTTGCACGCGAGTACGCAGATCGGGAAATACGTTAAATAAATAAAGAGAGAAAGAGAGAGAGAGACTACAGAACTGACACTTACAGTGTGTAGTTCGCAATAGAAGATCGACTCCAGTGGATGAAATCTGCGTTGTCGCTTTTTCTCTCCTCTCTGCTGGGAACACTGGGTTGCGTAAACGCTAACAAAATGCAAAGTTCGAACAACACACTAAAATTCGTCTTTAAACAACACCAGAATCAAACAACTCTCAAAATCTCTACGAGGCGAAATCAATCACGGCCGAGCTAAGTCTAATTATTCGTGTACTCGCAAGTCTCGATTCTCTCTCTCTCTCCCTACTCTTTTCCCTTAACGAAGGTCCGCGATAATCGCCGAAAATCGTCGAACGCCGACCTGTAACAGCTGTATAATGATTAGTACATAGGCTAGACAGAGAGAGAGAATATAACGAAGAAATATGATATTATTCTAATATCACATTAAATTCGTTATACTCCCTCCTTCCAGACGCTGGGTAGCCGAAGACGTACCAGCTCTGCATTTCTACTCTCTCTCTAGGCCAAAAGAAACAAAATGAAAAAGATAATTAACATAAATAATATTTTATGAATAACTAAAGTAAAGCCTAATATGAGCTCTTCTCTCTTTATTGTAACAAGCGACTTGCGCAGTTCATCAGACATAATTCTGGAACAGGTTAGTAAATATCAGGCCATGTTTTATACGAATGACAGAATGAAAAATATTATAAAAATTACAGATTCAGAGAACGGTACGCGTAAATACAATAATCGCTCGAAGGGAATTTTACGGTTTTCGCGACCGAGTGCGCCGTTCGATCGTTTCCACCGGGGATACGGGCCTGTTCTTCACCCCTTACGGTCTTCCGCGCCTATTTTCCGTCGTCGAAGGATTCGCGTGTACATTAGCGTTCGCCTTCAATCGCTCGTTAGAAGGGGCACGATCAACCGCGGTCATACGACTAACAACTACCCGAGTTTTGCGCGGCCTACCTCGCTTACGCAGTGCGTTCGCGCTCACAGGATCATTATCGTTGGACTCGTCGCTAGCTCTTCGCTCTGCGTTTAATCCCTCGCTGTCCCTCGTCGCATCCTCTCGATTTAATTTACTCTCCTCAGTTACGTCTGTCTGGTCTTCATAATAAGTTTTCAGGTCATTGACGTGGCATTTACCTGCTTCTTTTCCATCATTGCTGATGAGCTCCACCACGTTTGAGCCGAGTAACGCCGAAACAATAAAAGGTCCGATGTACTTCGGAGCTAGCTTAGCAGCTATGCCTTGGGCAGCGGACGAAAGTACACGATTCCGCTTAGAAACCTTTTGTCCCACGGCAAATTGTACATCGCGGCGTTTTGAATTATAATATTCGGCCTGACGGGCTTGTGCGCATGTCGCTCGTTCAGCAGCTTGAGCTTGCAGTTCTGGCAACGTTTGCATACGTTGTTGCCAATTTTTAACAGCTGCTGCGGTCTCACTGTTGGCGACGGCTTTATCTTCTGTTTTCCGCAAGCTTTTCGGCGGAACGGGGTTGCTTCCCATATTTAGGAAAGCAGGACTTGCGCCGGTAGAATCTTGCACGGCGGTATTATACGCGAACATGAGCTCAGAGATGTGAGCGTCCCATGTTTTATGATTCGCCTCGATAAACGAAGTAATCATCGTTTTTATCGTGCGATTAACGCGTTCTACAGGATTCGCCTGTGCATGGTAAGGCGGAATCGTAGTGTGAACCACGCCGTGTTCAGCTAAGAATTGCTCCATAGCAGCATTCTTAAACTCCGTGCCATTGTCGGAATGAAAAACATCAGGCACGCCGAAACGCAAGAAAACGCGTTCATTCAGCTCGCGCCGAATGGTATGCGGGTTCGCTTTCCGTATAGGGATACACTCTATCCAACGAGTGAATAAGTCCATGAATATTAAAAGATATTCAAATCCATGCGAAGAACGCGGAAACGGTCCCATGATATCACCTGCAACAATTTCCCATGGACGCGAAATAACACGTTTTCCCATGAAACCTACAGGAGCCTGCTGTGGCACTTTACATTGCTGGCAAATCCGGCAATTCCGCACAAATTCGGCGATATCTTTAAGCATCGCAGGCCAATAATAGTATCGCGCTATCCGCTGATACGTTTTGTTTCGGCCAAGATGTCCAGCAGTTGGCTCATCATGATTCTCGCAGAGAACTTGTTGACGTTTCTCCTGCGGTACCGCCAGTTTCCAAGCGTCTTCGTCTTCAAAATAGTCATCTATGGAAGGGTCAGGCTTATAATGATATAATCTACCTCCAAGCACCTTCCAGTCTTGGTATTTTTCCGGATTTCCGCTGACATTTGCAAGTTTTTGCGTATACCACTCATCTTGAGTGTCGTACGGCAAACTCACTGTAGCGATTCGCAATCCGAGTCATTTTCAAATGCGCGAGAGAGGGCATCAGGCACGACATTAAGAGATCCTTTGCGGTGCTCGATCTCATAATCATAGCTTTGGAGCTTAAGTGCCCAACGCGCTAAGCGTCCAGTAGGGTTACGCAAGTTGCACAGCCATTTTAAACTGCTATGATCTGTTATAACCTTAAAGCGATAACCTTCTACATATGAGCGGAATTTTTCCACGGCCCATAATACAGCTAAGCACTCTCGTTCGGTAACCGAGTAGTTACGTTCCGCCGCGTTTAACGTACGACTGGCGAAACTAAGTACTCGCTCTTCTCCGTCGATAGTTTGCGTTAAAACCGCTCCTAAGCCAGTGTCGCTAGCGTCAGTCTGAATAACGAACTGATGCTCGAAAGATGGCCGATGGAGGATAGGCGCAGATGCTATCAACGCTTTGATTTGTTCAAAAGCGAACTGTTGTTCCTCGCCCCACTCAAATTTAACATTTTTCTTTGTTAGCTTGGTAAGCGGTTCCGCAAGCGTAGCAAAATCCTCTAGAAATTTTCTATACCATGAGGCCATGCCGAGGAAAGAGCGTAGCTTTTTGAGATTAGTTGGCGCGGGATAATCCACGATCGGCGCTATCTTGTCCGGATCAGGGCGAAATCCATCGCGATTCACCAATACGCCAAGGTATTTAACCTCACTGCGGCAAAATTCGCTTTTATCACGGTTAATTGTAAGTCCGGCGTCGGCAACCCGCTTTAGGACATGCTCAAGCCATTTGAGATGCTCTTCGAATGTCTCGGTGACGATAATAACGTCATCGAGATACGAAAATGCGTACGGTTCCAATTCAGGGCCTATCACCCTATCAATGAGTTGCTGGAACGTAGCGGCCCCCCACCCCCCCGCCACGCCGTACGGCATACGAGTAAACTCATATAAGCCTAAGCCAGGCACCGTGAAAGCTGTCAGATGTTCCGATCCCTTTTTCATCGAAATCTGATGGTATGCGCTGCTTAAATCCAGCGTGCTTATATAGCGTGCCCTTTGGAGTTTGCGCAAAATAATCTCCATATAGGGAAGCGGATAAGCGCAGGTCTTCGAGACGGAATTGAGCTTTCGGTAGTCGATGCAGAATCTATAGGTACCGTTAGATTTCCGCACCATGACTACTGGGCTCGACCACTCGCTCGTCGACGGGCGAATTATCCCCGCGTCAAGCAGCTGTTGTACTTGAGCGTGCATCTCTTGCTCGATCTTCTGAGACACCGGATAATAGCGCTGTTTGATGGGACGCGAACCGCCCACATCAATTTCATGCTCAGCTAAGTTAGTACAGCCTAGCTTTGCATTCGGAGCAGTCAAACGCTTTTCCAACAACTCATTGAGTTGTTTGCGTTGCGCTTCGTCAATATCTGCTAAGCCGACGGCAGCTAGCGTACATACATCGCCAATGCCGATAGCAGATACTTCAAGCTGAATTGCTTCGGCCACGTTCTCAATCACTAACTGATTTTCACGGGGCAACAAAACAGCATTAAATGCACGAATAAAGTCGGCACCGAGAATGCAGTCGGCGTCGAGATCGCTCATCACTAGTACGTCCAAGTAATGGCGTTCATTCGCTAAATCAAACGGCAGTTCCAAGCGTCCAAGGATTGGAACACTTTGACCGTTAGCGAGTCGTTCTCCTGGTCCAGTATAAGGTGTAAGCGGTTTTCCAATGGCTGACGCAATCTGCAAGCCTAAGGAATTAGTGCGAGCCGCCCCTGAATCGTACAAAGCGCGTCCGCGGAATCCACCGATTCCAATCTGCAGCCACCAGCGAGTAAACTGCGGAGTTTCCTCCTCCACTGGCGTTTCAGCGCGGGAATCGCAAACACCTTTTTCCGCTGGTTGTCTGTCCACTCCGACAGGCAAAAGCGAGGGCACTTTTTCCGTTTGCGCAGGTACTGATTGTGACTTATCACCATCAGAGGTCTCGCTCAGAGTTGGGGCGGTAGGGACCTGATCTACTCGCCCCTTTTCTCGTTTCCCGAGCACTCAGGACAAGTCGTCTTGATGTACCCGGGTCAACCACAACGATAGCAGTACACACGCTCTTTGGGACCTGCTTTCTTATCGCGATTGCGGCTTCGCGCGGATTTCACATTAGTTCTAGAAGACTTATCACTACCGTCATCTTTAACTTCTGTGATAGTCACGCCAGATGGCTTACCAGAAACATTCTTTGCTCCTTTTGGCGCACCTTGCCTGCGTGCATCACGCGCGTTTTGGCCACTCTTATTAGCGGGATTCGCAAAAGAATTCGCAAATTTGCTAAATCTATCATTTAGCATCTTTTCTAAGAGTTTAGCTATATTTTCCATTGTAGGTTCAGCAATACTCGCTACTTTTACCGTAGCATCATCGCTGGCAGCTTTTCCGCTCTTCTTGCTTTTAGCATCTGGCTGCTTATAAGCTACAGAAGGCAGAACGCTCTTTTCAGGCGGCGGCGGCGCGGGAAAATTCCGTTCTTCCTCGATAAGCTCTTCCGCTTAACGAGCTAGTTGCACAAGCCTATCAACGCTTGTAACTTTGTCTTTTGGAACTAACTTCCGAACAGACGGCAACATGTTAGCATACAACATGTCTAGTTGAAACTGCGTACTCGGAGGCGCATCCATTCTGCTAAATATAGTTAGCAGACAGAATATGTAATCACGAGCAGGTTCTTCTCTACCCTGCTTGCGTGCTTGCGCTTCCGCCATTAAGCGCTGCTGAAAGTTCTGTTCGACGCCATAACATCGTCGAGCAGCACTGCAAAAATCAGCCCAAGTATTCCAATCTTTCCGCGATTGGCGATACCAATGTAGCGCTACGCCAGTTAATAATTCCGAAAAAGCATTCAGCAAATCCGTGTCCGAAATATGCGCTAACTTGCGACATTCTTCCACGCGCTGAATAAATTCTTAGATGCTTTCGCGTTTTTCGCCAGAAAACTTAATTTTCCATTGGCGAACCGTGCGACCTACGTCATGTGACTGTGTAAGCGCTCTCGTCGACATATTCGATAAGAGTTGCATAAGCTGATCGCATGTCACATCAGGCACATTTCCCCCCCTTCCAGACTCATGCCAATCCGCAGGAGGTGGCAGAGACGAAAAATTTGACGTAGGAGCTGGGAAACTCGGAGCGTTTACGTTTAAACGCGAATTCAAATTAATTCCTGCCTGTGTGTGTGTTGACGCTTGAGATACTTGCTGATACTTATCAGTTTCAAAATAATTTAAATTAAATGTATCTTGAAAATTCACACTTTTGCGATTTTTCCGCTGCCTTTCCGTTATAACTGATATTTGTGTCGGAAGCTGCGTACTAGTCGCGAAATTTGCTAATTGCTGCCTTAAAGTGTTTAATTCTTTTTCTTGTTGTAAGGCAAGCGATTGCGCTTTACTCCACTCCAGAGCTAAACCCCTTGGAGCATTGTAAATCTCGCCATTAGTAAGTGTGCATAAAACGGTCTCAGTATTTATTTTATTATTTTCTTTTGAAGAAAATACCGTTTTCGGTATCGTACCTCTTGAATGTGAATGCGTACTCGTCGCTTGCGTCGTCGAGTACGTAGTTGTCGTAGAGGTTGTTATCATCGCGGTCGATATGGTAGGAATTGACTTTACCGGTATCGTTGTGTTGTCCGTTGTTGTTGATGCAAGTTCAAAATTTGTTTCAAAATTTTTTTTCATCGCGTTTTCCGACGCGTTTTCCGCGTAGTTACCCGCGATATTTCCCGCGTTAACTTCGCTATGATGCGATTCCTCATCAGAATCGGTCTGTCGATTATTATTCGACAACGAACTATTAGCGAGCGGAGCAAATCCGCTCTCGTTCATTTCGTTCAAATTCTGAGCTTGTCTATGCGCAATCTGTTCTTGTGCTTCTTCGCTAAAGTTGGAGCTTTTTAAGACAGTGCAAAGTCTTTGTTCTCGACGAGTCCGCGATACTATTTCGCTTTCTTCGCTAATTGATCGCACGAAATCCGCGGCTGTGTAATCGCCGCGTAAACGTCTATATAACCTATCTACACGTACAAAAGGCGTACCATCGCGCGTCAATTCTAATTGATCGAGTACAAAGTCGAATTCATTCGCAGTTAAATTTAAAATCCATCCTTGGATTTCAATTCCATACGTTTGGTCGAAGTCGCTGTCATTCAAAAACGCCATTTTAATTTAAATAAATCAAAAAGAACTTTAAGTTTTAAAGCAAAAGGTATAATTAACACAACTAAGTAATTTGTCTAACAAATTTCTAAAATAACCGCGTATCGCTATAAAATTTATTTGCGAATACGCTTAAATAAATTTTTATTATAATAAAAATTAACCAACTTGTATGAAAAAAAAACAAAATTATTTATTCAGAAATTTGTGAAACAGAACACTCAATTGTTTACAAAAAAAATTCAATTAAAAAGATTTTAATTAATTAACAAAAAAAAATGTTATAATGATTTAAAAAAACAAATTATTTAATTAATAATAATTACTATAAAAGTATTTGCAAATGCGAAGAAACGCTTGAAAAAAAAAAATTAAATCTCGATTAATTTAATAATAAATAATAAATTAAATAATTAATAAATAAACGCACTTATAAAAGGAAAAGAATTATAATCAATTCTAATTTACTTGCACACATGCTCAACACACATACATATGTACCACACGATTCGCTACTATATACATTTATTACCTACAGCGTATATTAAACACACATACACACATACACGCGAAATAGACTAACTCTACCTAGTTTACGATTACACAGCTTAAATTATTAAATCAAATAATTTTTATTTTACGGTGTCGCTTTAAATTATTTAAATAATTAATTAATTAATTATCGGAAAACCACAGATAATTAATCTTGCGAAACGCTAATATTAAATAGAAAAAGAAAACCGATTTAAATTCGAAATAATATATACTATGAACAACGATTCTAGTAACTGTAGAAAAAGTATCAAATATTATTTCTAGCGTAAACACCGCGCGACGCTTGTAAACATAAACACTGCGCGCTCTCGTTCTCGGAAATGCTCAAAATAAGCACTTTTAATTTGACACGTAAATCGACCCAAAATAAAATTTTTTAATTATTAGAAATTATTTTTGAGACTATTTGTTATTAATTATACGCGGATCGCTATTAACCATGCACGTTGGGCGCCATGTAACGGTATTTTGCAATTATTAATATATAAATTAATAAAATTAATAAGCCGTTAAAAAAACAATAGTCTCTATGCGATCGGCCGCTCAGTAATAATACAAAACCAAACGTATATGCGGAGGCGGCGGTATTCTTTTATCTAGCGAAACGCGAAAGGAAAGGTGAATAATTTGAAATAAGCAAAGAATCACAATTTGAATAAAATAAATAAAGAAATATATTCTTAAATTACTTCGCTATATAAACACGTGCCGTTGCACGCGAGTACGCAGGTCGGGAAATACGTTAAATAAATAAAGAGAGAAAGAGAGAGAGAGACTACAGAACTGACACTTACAGTGTGTAGTTCGCAATAGAAGATCGACTCCAGTGGATGAAATCTGCGTTGTCGCTTTTCTCTCCTCTCTGCTGGGAACACTGGGTTGCGTAAACGCTAACAAAATGCAAAGTTCGAACAACACACTAAAATTCGTCTTTAAACAACACCAGAATCAAACAACTCTCAAAATCTCTACGAGGCGAAATCAATCACGGCCGAGCTAAGTCTAATTATTCGTGTACTCGCAAGTCTCGATTCTCTCTCTCTCTCCCTACTCTTTTCCCTTAACGAAGGTCCGCGATAATCGCCGAAAATCGTCGAACGCCGACCTGTAACAGCTGTATAATGATTAGTACATAGGCTAGACAGAGAGAGAGAATATAACGAAGAAATATGATATTATTCTAATATCACATTAAATTCGTTATAGTATAAATTGTTTGTTTCTGATAAATACAAGGCTTTCTACACTATTAAATTTTATAGAAAGTTTCAATATATTATATATAAAATAATAATAAATAAATATACCAATACTTTCTGGCAACTTTAGTATGCTATATCACCAATGAAACAATATAAATTATTATTTTATTCTAATACAGTTCCCAACATAGAGAACCTAGTATACTGCCTTGCGCTATTTTTTTAAATTCAAGTTTTTATTAGTAGTTCTGTAAAATAATTATTATACCACTTCACTATGTATTTATAAAGATTCTACATAATTTTACCAATTAATTCATGTGCTTTAAAGATACTATTTTTTTAATTACACCTTTTTTATATGTAACTTATTCAACACAATAGTTTTCTGCATTTAAAAGTACTGAAATTAAAAACACCTTCCAAGAAGGTGTGAAAATCCGCAAGTATAGTGTTTTTCTAAACACACTTATCAAAATTCTTGTCCGATAAATACATATCTTTAATTCGACCTCCCATATTTTTCTATTTCTTTAAATACTAATTACACATTTTTTATATATAACTTGTACTCCATAATAGTTTTCTGCTGTTGAAAGATCAACTGAAATCAAACTGGAATCGACAAGTATTTTGAAATAAATAAATATCTTTGATTCTAACTCCCATATTTTTTCTACTTATTCATATCCCTATTACAAAATCTCACGTGAGATCTCATGCCAAAATTTCAACCCACTTTTCACCCGGACCGCTGCTCAAACTTCTCAAATAATAGGAAATCAATTTATGTATATGGTGAGTCACTTAAGTGATAACACACCCCAGATGAGTTCAAAAATCAAGGTTTCAAAGCGTTTTACGCATATTTTCGATTTTTAGAAATATTTTCAATCGTTGAAAATTTCTCACGTGAGTTCTCACGTGAGAAATTTCTAAAAATCGAAAATATGTCTGAAACGCTTTCAAACCTCGATATTTGGACTTATCTGGGGGGGTGTTATCACTTAGTAAGTGACTCACCATATTCATAAATTGATTTCCTATTATTTGAGAAGTTTAAGCAGCGGTCCGAGTGAAAAGTCGGATGAGATTTTGGCATGAGATCTCACGTGAGATTTTGTGTTAGGGATTTTAATTACACCTTTTTATAAGTAATTTATACTCCATAATAGTTTTCTGCAATTGAAAGTACTGAAATCAATAACACCTTTCAAAAAGGTGTCAAAACCCGCAAGTATTGTGTTATTCTAATCAAAATTTGAAAATTGTTATCTAATAAATAAAATTGTTATCTGTCTGATAAATTTTAAAGTATAAGATAAAAATATCTTTGATGCTAATTCCCATATTTTCTCTACTTATTTATAATTTAATTACACCTTTTCTATATCTAACTTATATTCCATAATATTTTTCTGCAATTCAAAGTATTCAATTCGAAAACACCTTCCAAGATGTTGTCAAAACCCGCAAGTATTGTGTTATTCTAATCACACTTTGAAAATTGTTATCTGATAAATAAATTCTGCAATTCAATCTGACATTGTTATTGTAACGGGGTACAATCTTTCGCGTCGGTAGGGGTAAAGGGATCGGTTGCTACGGCACTGCCTAGTTATACTCCCTAGGCGGTGCTCCGAGAGTGCGCGGCGGATTCAAATCGGTGAACCCCGCGCACGACCTACCGTTGCGATGTCCGTTAACAACCGCGAGATCACTTGCCGATCTCGCGTCTTTGTACAGCTAAAACGTCGTGAGCTGAAAAGGACCGCGAATAAAAGGGATAAATTCGTGGTAAGTTTACCTCGGCCGCTCCTGAAACGGAGAGGGCGGTATTCGGGATAACGGGATTAACATACGCCGGTAATCAATAATCAAACTCGTACTCGGATATTGATTACATATGAATTTTATTCAAGTTAAAGAAATATAAGTACAGTCTAACAAAGAATAAGGATTTAACAAAAGCCGTATCTAGGCCGCGTGAGGTCTCGCGACGAGGTGTAACCACCGGGGTTACTCGTGCTTTCTCTCTTTCTAGCACGCGTACGCGGTCGCCCGTTAGCTTCCTCGCCGTCGCGCGCGGACGAGATCCGTCGATCCCTAACTTAAAGTTATAGCCGTAAAGAGAGAGAGTCTTTACGGCTTCGGCGGCTCGCGAGTGGTGCACCACGTACCTTATCTCCCCGTCGATGTGCTTGGCTTCGCCTGTTTCCCTACTCTCCGTCGGGCTCTCGCGCGCGGCAACTTCGCCGTCTCCGCAGGTTCCTGGGAATCTCTGGAGCTGTGCAATTAACACCAGCACGCTCACTCCACCGAGTCACTCACTCTTCACGGCGCGAAACCCGGAACCCGAGCAAGAATCCGCGATAACGATTCTTGTTCTCTTGCCGCGAAAAATCAAGGAAGGCGTTACCGGCGACGTGTCTATTTACGATGACTCGCATAAACTCTCTATACTCTCCTCAGTCAGCTTGCGCGTCGGACCATTATTAGTCCTTACGCGGCTTACGCGCGGGCTTTCCCGATCATCTACGAGCTTTTCCGATCGTCACTCGCGCTCGTTATAAGGTATAGCTTCATACGCATAAGAGTATGTAGCTTACCTTTACACCCCCCTCCCAGATTCCACGTACACTGGACGTGTGTATCTGAGATTCGCGGGTGCAGGATCGGGATAGGGCTCGGATGCCCAATCTTTGGCCACGGAACTTCTGAGATCTAGTCGTCCAGAACGAGCTAGGGACTCTCAATTTGCTCGTTCCGTGGCAGAGGAGAGTTTAATCCAAAAGGAGCCTTCAGAGATGGGTGTCGGCTGCTAGCCTTGGTACTGTCCGGGTATTCCCTTATTTCTGGTTCTTCCTCGGACGACCCCTACCGCGCTTCCGTTCTGATTCACTAACGTTAGTGCGCGGTTCTATGGCCCTGTTTGTCGGACGGACGACCACCCTAGCGGTTTTCCGCGGACGACCCCTTCCCTTTTTCATCGGAACGCTCGCTGTGGGCCTCGGCTCCCCGCTGGGAGCGGCCGGAGAGTACATTTTTTCGCTCGGGGTGTCTTCGCTCGCAGGAGGCGGGTCGCTCGTCGCCTCTTCGTCCATCGTCGGTTGGGCGACGTCGTCTACTTCGGCCAGAGGCATTCCGTTGTCGGGCACGTAGGGCTTGAGATGTTCGGCGTGTATCATCTCCTCGTCGCCTTGCCCGTCCTGAATAAGGTACGTGTTTGAGCCTTTTGTCTGGACAACCACGTATGGGCCTACATACTTTGGTGCCAACTTAGAGGTTGTCTTGTCATTGCTGGAAGACTGGACTCTGTTCTTTTTCCAAACAAGATCGCCTATCTCAAAGTTTTCGTCTCGACGCCCGGCGTTGAAATATACGGCTTGTCTCGCTTGAGCCGCGGCGGCATTCTCGGAGGCCACTCTGTGCAACTCGGTTAGCCTGGACAGTCTCTCAGACCAGTCCTGGAGCCGCTGCTGATCAAACCGTTCTTGTGCGAGCTCTTCTTGCTCTCGCCGGTCCGTACTAGGTGGCTCTGGCTGTCGACCGTAGTTCAACATTGCCGGGCTCCACCCTGTCGAGCTTTGAACCGCTGTGTTTATTGCAAACACTAATTCCGGTAGCTTTTCGTCCCAGCTGGTATGCTTTTCCTTGATGTACGAAGCTACCATTGTCTTAAGCGTGCGGTTCGACCTTTCTACGGGGTTTGCTCGAGGGTGGTAAGGAGGTGTCGTCGTATGGTACACTCCCTTCTCTTTGAGATAGTCGTCGACCATCTTGTTTTTGAACTCGGTCCCATTATCGGAGTGAAATACTTCCGGCGTGCCGAAACGCATGAGGACACGCTCGTGTAACTCCTTTACTATGGTCTTTGCGTTTGCTTTTCTAATTGGGACCGCTTCAATCCAGCGCGTAAATAAGTCCTGGAAGACTAGAATGTACTCGAATCCGTGGGTAGAGCGAGGTAATGGTCCAGTCACATCACCTGCGACTACCTGCCAAGGTCTTTCGACTACTCTACGGCCCATTAGGCCTCTAGGCGGTTGCTGCTCTACCTTACACTGCTGGCAGATTTGACATTTCCGCACGTAGTCACCTACCTCCGCGTAGTATCGGGGCCAATAGTATAATCTGGCAACCCGTGCGAAAGTCTTTTCGCGACCTAAGTGGCCAGCAGTTGGATCGTCGTGACATTCTCTTAGAATCGACGGGCGATTCTCTTGAGGCACTACCATCTTCCATGCCTCGGGGTCTTCCATGACGTCCTCTAAGGTGGGGTCAGGCCGGTAAGTATATAGATTTCCCCCTACTACTTTCCATTCGGGGAATTCCCGTGGTCTCTCTGATACATCCTTTACCCATGCGAGATACCACGGGTCAACAGTGGTGTCGCTCCAAGAGACCGAGGCTATCGTCGGCTCTCCCTCTTCATACATTCTGGAGAGCGCGTCTGGAACATGATTAAGCGCACCTTTCTTGTGCTCAATCGTGAAGGTGTGCGCTTGGAGTTCGAGAGCCCATCTTGCGAGACGACTCGTTGGGTTGCGCATATTGCAGAGCCAACGCAAACTGTTGTGGTCGGTTACGACTCGAAACTCGTAACCTTCTATATACTGCCTGAACTTCTTTATTGCCCAGACAACGGCTAAACATTCTCGTTCGGTGACACTGTAATTCCTCTCGGCTGGGGACAAGATCCGACTTGCGTACTCCAAAACTCTTTCGTCTCCATCCACGAGTTGGAGTAGCACAGCCCCTATACCGGTGTCACTGGCGTCTGTCTGCAGTATGTACTGCCCATTTGGGACAGGACGCTGCAGAATCGGTGCGGTCATTAAGACGGCCTTGAGCTGTTGGAAGGCTTGCTCTTGCTCATCAAGCCACTCATACCGCTGGTTCTTCTTGGTTAAACGCGTCAAGGGTTCTGCGATTGTCGCGTAATCCGGCATAAATCGCCTATGCCAAGAAGCCATACCGAGGAAACGGCGAAGCTGTTTAATATTCTTCGGAGCCGGATACTCTTTTATCGGCTCTATCTTGGCGGGATCGGGACGTACTCCGTCCCGGTTTACCAGTACGCCAAGATACTTAACCTCTGACTTACAAAAAACGCACTTATCCCGGTTTATTGAAAGTCCAGCTTCTGCCAGTCTTTTAAGGACTTCCTCTAGGTAACGCTTATGATCCTCGAATGTCTCCGACACGACGATAATATCATCAAGGTAAGCATAAGCGTGCGGCGCCAGGTCTGGTCCTACGACTTGGTCTATCATCCGTTGAAATGTCGCTCCCGCGTATGCCAATCCGTACGGCATCCTCGTGAACTGGAACAGTCCCAATCCAGGAACCGTGAAAGCAGTAATAGGGCGCGACTCGACTTGCAACGGTATCTGATGATAGGCGCAATTCATGTCGAGAGTGGAGATATAGCGAGCCTTTTTTTAGTTTGCGCAGTATATCGTGCATGAAAGGCAAAGGATATGCATCTGGTTTTGTTAACGCGTTGACTTTCCTGAAGTCGATACAAAACCGTCTAGAATTGTCATCCTTTCTCGCCATCACCACCGGGCTGGACCATCCGCTGGTCGAGGGCTCAATGACCCCGGAGTCAAGCATCTCCTTCACTTGGCGGTGCATTTCTTCTTGGATTTTGTCCGAGACCGGGTAGTACCGCTGCTTGATCGGTTTGGCTGATCCGACGTCGATTGTGTGCTCGACCTCGTGAGATCGACCGATCTTTGGCATGGTGTTGGATAGAACTCGGTCCAACAGCTGACGCAATTCCTCGCGTTGACTGTCGGTTGCGTCAGCCACACCTGCTGACGACAAAGAAGCCGTACCTCCGTCCAAGCTAGCTACCTCTAACTGGACGTGGGCTTTGCTGTTTTTGAGGAACAGCTGATCAGCGTCTGGGTCTAGAACTGCACGAAATGCACGTACGAAATTGACTCCTACGTAACATTCGGCGTCCAGATTTGGCATAATGGCAACCCTGAGCTCCTTGGTCTCACCACCGATGGTGAAAGGCAACATTACGTGCCCACTCAGTGGTTGTGCATGTCCATCAGCCAATTTCACTCTCCCGGCGTTTTCGGTAGAGAGCGATTTTCCCAGGGCGGTAGCGATTGTGAGGCCATTAGACCCCATTACCGTCGTCGAAGCTCCTGGATCGTACAGGGCTCTGATCCGGAAATCGCCTATTTCCGCTTGGAGCCACCAGCGCGTCTCGTCCTCTGGACGGTAGCTCCGGTGTGGCTCCTGCTGACCTTGAGGACTAGAATCTCGGGAATCGATTCCCTTCCTGTGCTCCTCTGGCTTCATCGAGTCTATCCCGCCGCGGATGAGCTCCGCGCGGTCTCGTTCATTCCGTGGGCCCGAAGTTCTGGGCATCTCGGGGACTCTCTGGCCCTTGGGTTCGGCCTGAGTCCCGTTTAGCCGCTCCCGGAGGCGTTTCCCTGATTGCAGTCAGGGCAATGGCGGCGGAAATACGCAAGCTTACCGCACCCATTACAGGAAATCGGTTTGCTCGGATCGAAGGGCGTCCTGCTTGGCCCTCCTTCCGCGCTCTTTCCGCCGCGGGGCTTCTCGTACTGGCCCCTCTGCTCTCCGGGCCGGTTCGGCGGTTTCTTTTTCTGAGCAAACCGCCGTCCACTCTTGGGACTTCCTGGTTTGCTACTCCCGGCTGCGCTCCCGTTCTCACTTGGTAGCAGCTTCTTCAGCTGGTTGAGAATCGCGTCCAGCTCCACCAGATTCTTGCCGGTGGTGGATTTATCGGATTCCACCGCTGCTACCTTTGCCTTCAGAGGAGCCTTCTCTGACTTCTTCTTGGCCTTATACGCGAACTCCGGCCGCACCAGCTCCCCTTCCATTGGAGGTGGTTTGTAGAGCTTTTCGCGCTCTTGCAGCCGCTCCGCTTCGCGGGCCAAGTCAAACAGCTGGTCGATCGTCTGCGCCTCGATTCGCTTGAACCGGCGCTGGATTCTCGGCAGCATGTTTCGGTAGAGATGATCTACCTGGTTCCTCTCGCTAGGCTTGGGGACGAGCTCTTGTAGCATGCCTATCATGCAATTCATGTACTCACGTACCGGTTCGTCTTCGCCCTGAGTACGTGAGGTGCATTCAAGGATCAGCTTCTCTTGGTAAGTTTCGCTGGCTCCGTACCAGCGTTTAATTGAGCACGTGAATTCGTCCCAATTCCTCCACTTTCCTTTGTTATTGCGGTACCACCTTGCGGCGTCTTCCACCAGCAACTGCGAAAGAGAAGGAAGGACTTCATCCTGCGTCATGTTTGCTAGAACTCTGCAGTCGTCCACGCGCTCTAAGAAGCTGTTAATGCTCTCGCTTCCGTCCCCTGAGAACTTTATTCCCCACTTTCTCACGATCTCGCCTCGGTCGCGTGTGGGGTTAAATGAGCGCGAAGCCCAGGACGGTTGTTCTTGGACGCACGACGCTTGGGGCCTTAAGGGTGAACTTTCTTCACATGGGGGCCTTCCTGGTACCCAGGTGTCTCCCCCCTCCCAAGCTCCGCCTAGGGTGGCGCTAGGAGCTGGTCCTGGCGTTTGGGGCTGTAGTCGTGCGTCCTCTTGCTGAACCGGCGACTCCTCTGGCCGGTAGCAGGTATACGTGTCCTGAAATTGGACACGTGGACTTGGGCCTAGTGGATCCAATCGCGTACTTGATGCTCTTTGGGACGTCATGTGGCTTACGGCATCGGTTAGCCTCGTAATCTGTGCCGCCATACTTTCCATTTGCTCTTGTAGAGCTTTTGTCTTGGCAATTTGTTCTGCCAGACATGTGGAGAATAGCCGCGGCACATCAAATGGCGTCCCATCGGTCGCTATTAGCGTTATCCAGTCAGATTGACTACCCCTCCGACTGGATTGGCTGCTAGACTGGCCCTCCTCTGGGGCTGTTGGCAGGTCTTCGCTAGGTAGTCGGGTTGTACGATTGAGATTTTCCTCAATCAGGTGCGTACCTCTCTCATCAGGTAACGCTCCTGGCGTTTTCTCCCCGACTCGGCGGATCACTTCTGTCCGCTTCTCGACCCGCCTTATCCGGTCATTGACGGTGTCAGTTTCTTGACTGAACTCGTCGGCCGAATAATTTCCTAGCAGCCATTGCTGTAGCCGTTCCGCCTTTTGATAGCGGGAACCATCAAGTCGAAGCTCCATCTGTTCTAGGTGAGCCTCGATTTGTGCTGCGTTTTGGGTGTGGATCCACTCGTCCACCTGCACTATAATGTCCTCGTCTCGTTGGACCAAACTGTCGGCGTTTCGGTCGGCCATTGCGCTTATTTAATTATCGCTCGCGGATAACTTCAAATAAACAAAAATCTCTATTTTTGGTGCACTGTGGCCTGGCGTGCGCAAGGTTATTCTATTTTAATTTGCGTGGCAGCAAAGAAAAATTAAAATTATTGGGCCAAAAGTTGAAGGAACTATCTTTTCCCTAAGGTATATAGCCACTCACTTGAATCTGCTATCCGCAAATACACTTCTAGCTTTTCGGACAGGTTCTCTTGAACTCTATTATCACTCACTAGAGAACTATCAAAGAAAACCGCGGACAATTTGAATTTAAAAATTAATAATATAAAAGATTTTTCTTATCTACTCGTTAATTTAAATTGTTAACCTGGCTCGAGGTCTATCGCAACTAAATCTTCTTAAATTAGTGAATTTAAATAAATTAAGTAACTTAATCACAGACAAATTAATATCTTATCGTTATCTAAAAATTATTTAAACCGCACGCATGACCTCACTTACAATCGCATAAACATGGATTTGTTATCCTAACCTATAAATGTCAGGACGTCGGGCCAGGTTATGTCCGTCCGAAAAGCTTCAATTATACCAGGTTCAAGTTTGTAACCTTGCGCAGGCTTTACAATTCGCTTCGTTGAATTTTGAGTCAATTATTTACGAATAATTGTCTCAATCCGCCGAAAACGAGACGATTCGAAAGAGAGAGAGAGAGATGGAAATTAATCTAATTGAGTCGCAGGGTCGACCTCACGTTGTGGTATTTGTCCGCAAATACCACGGCGGCTTTTCGGCTTTTACTACCCACTTGGTAATAAAAGCTTTATTCTTGTTAAAAAAATTTCTTATTATTAAATAAATAAATAATTCGTAAAATTAATTATCACTTCTCTGTGATAATTAATCCGGCGTAATCCCTAATCCACACGTATTTGGGCGCCAGTTGTAACGGGGTACAATCTTTCGCGTCGGTAGGGGTAAAGGGATCGGTTGCTACGGCACTGCCTAGTTATACTCCCTAGGCGGTGCTCCGAGAGTGCGCGGCGGATTCAAATCGGTGAACCCCGCGCACGACCTACCGTTGCGATGTCCGTTAACAACCGCGAGATCACTTGCCGATCTCGCGTCTTTGTACAGCTAAAACGTCGTGAGCTGAAAAGGACCGCGAATAAAAGGGATAAATTCGTGGTAAGTTTACCTCGGCCGCTCCTGAAACGGAGAGGGCGGTATTCGGGATAACGGGATTAACATACGCCGGTAATCAATAATCAAACTCGTACTCGGATATTGATTACATATGAATTTTATTCAAGTTAAAGAAATATAAGTACAGTCTAACAAAGAATAAGGATTTAACAAAAGCCGTATCTAGGCCGCGTGAGGTCTCGCGACGAGGTGTAACCACCGGGGTTACTCGTGCTTTCTCTCTTTCTAGCACGCGTACGCGGTCGCCCGTTAGCTTCCTCGCCGTCGCGCGCGGACGAGATCCGTCGATCCCTAACTTAAAGTTATAGCCGTAAAGAGAGAGAGTCTTTACGGCTTCGGCGGCTCGCGAGTGGTGCACCACGTACCTTATCTCCCCGTCGATGTGCTTGGCTTCGCCTGTTTCCCTACTCTCCGTCGGGCTCTCGCGCGCGGCAACTTCGCCGTCTCCGCAGGTTCCTGGGAATCTCTGGAGCTGTGCAATTAACACCAGCACGCTCACTCCACCGAGTCACTCACTCTTCACGGCGCGAAACCCGGAACCCGAGCAAGAATCCGCGATAACGATTCTTGTTCTCTTGCCGCGAAAAATCAAGGAAGGCGTTACCGGCGACGTGTCTATTTACGATGACTCGCATAAACTCTCTATACTCTCCTCAGTCAGCTTGCGCGTCGGACCATTATTAGTCCTTACGCGGCTTACGCGCGGGCTTTCCCGATCATCTACGAGCTTTTCCGATCGTCACTCGCGCTCGTTATAAGGTATAGCTTCATACGCATAAGAGTATGTAGCTTACCTTTACATTATCTAATAAATAAATAATTTTAATTCTAACTACCTTATTTTATCTATTTCTTTGAATTTTAATTAAACATTTTTTTAAATATTACGAAAATTTCGTATAAAAAATTTCTGCAATTGAAAGAATTGAAATCAAACTGAAATCGACAAGTATTTTGAATCGTACCATAAATTTATATTTTAAATAAACATTTTTATATATGTTACTTAAACTTCGTAAAAAGTTTCTGCAATTGAAAGCACTGCAATCAAACTGTAATCGACAAGAATTTTGAACGATGCAAAAATTTCTACCAATCTGAATACAAATTTTTTTTTATGAAAAGTATCTTACACTATTATTTTTCATTTCTGGCCCTCACATGTTTTACAGTAATAAATAAATAATATTCTAATGATATTAATTTGTGCAAAATTAATTTCTGCAATACTAATAAAATGGACATTTCTTTTTTATTCTTTTAAATAATAAAATAATACTTGCACCACCGTTGGTTAAACGCTTCATATATGTGTTAATTCTGACTTACTAATGTATTCCTTTACATTTATGAAAGTATAATAATACCGTGAAGAAACTGCAATGAGTAATAATAAATAAATATAGCAATACTTTCTGGCAATTTTATTATCCTACATCATGAATGAAAAAATAGACATTATTACTTTATCTAATAAAGTTCCCAGAAGAGGCCTATAACCAACGGTGGTGCAAGTATTATTTTATTATTTAAAAGAATAAAAAAGAAATGTCCATTTTATTAGTATTGCAGAAATTAATTTTGCACAAATTAATATCATTAGAATATTATTTATTTATTACTGTAAAACATGTGACGGCCAGAAATGAAAAATAATAGTGTAAGATACTTTTCATAAAAAAAAAATCTGTATTCAGATTCGTAGAAATTTTTGCATCGTTCAAAATTCTTGTCGATTACAGTTTGATTTCAGTGCTTTCAATTGTAGAAACTTTTTACGATGTTTAAGTAATATATATAAAAATGTTTATTTAAAATATAAATTTATGGTACGATTCAAAATACTTGTCGATTTCAGTTTGATTTCAATTCTTTCAATTGCAGAAATTTTTTATACGAAATTTTCGTAATATTTAAAAAAATGTTTAATTAAAATTCAAAGAAATAGATAAAATAAGGTAGTTAGAATTAAAATTATTTATTTATTAGATAACAATGTCAGATTGAATTGCAGAATTTATTTATCAGATAACAATTTTCAAAGTGTGATTAGAATAACAAATACTTGCGGTTTTTGACACCTTCTTGGAATACTTATAGACAGAAAAACTAACAAAAATGTGTTTTTAAATTCAATCTTCAATAATTATAATTATTACATTCAGAATATTATTGCAATATAATAGTAACTAATAGATAAAGTAACTGAATAATTATTATTAATTTAAAAAAATCAGAATCGACGTATTATCTTTCCAAGTGACTTCAAACCCTATCAGCACGCAATGTCTTAAAAACGTTTAAATTACGTTGCGGCTAGAACTTATAAACGTTAGAATTTAATACTTGAAAAACGTTTGAACTATGTATAAATTTGGTTAAAATATCCTCGTGAATTTTAGGAAAGTAATATTTTTTAACGTATTTCAAACGTATCTTTAACTTTGGAAAAACAAAATTATTCAATTTATATTATTATCGAGCATGCGCAGTTGTTACATATCAATCGTAGCTATGCGCAAATACTATTTTTATATTTATTTATAGATATAAATTAATATATATAAATATAAATTATTTATATGTGCAAAAATGACAATTGCGCATAGCTATAATTGATAAGTAACAACTTCGCATGCTCCATAATAATATACATCGGATAATTTTGTTAATCCAACGATAAAAATACGGTTAAAATACGTTAAAAAATATTACTTTCCTAAAATTAAAGAGGACATTTTAACCAAATTTAAACGTAGTTGAAACGTTGTTCAAGTATTAAATTCTAACGTTTAAAGGTTTTAGCCGCAACGTAATTTAAGCGTTTTTAAGACATTGTGTGCTAATAGGGAATCAATTTATTATTTGCTGATTATTATTATTATTAATTTATTATTTTCTTTCGGAGTTTTAATATATTCCTAAAACAATTATAACCACATTCTATCTTTATCCACCTGCAAAATAATCTATATATTTTGTAAACAGTTATAGTGCGAGAATGGAAAGTAATGATAAAAATCGGATTTAGTTGGGAAAAATTGTAAAGATACACATACACGTGTATGTGTATATACATACTCATCGTTTATCTTTCTCTCATCATACCACAAAACCCATATCACCTTTGCATTCATATATTATAGTGATTCTCATCACTCGATCTTCACGCACACACACATCTGCGATTATATCTGAAAATGCTGAAAATGCTAATAAATTTATTAATAGTGACTTCGACAAGTCATCCATTTTTTTTTGTCAAAATTAGAATACGTAGATACTTTTCTTTTAGCTCGCTCAGCAATATGCAACATTTATGTTGCTACTAGTTTATAAATTAAATGATAAATGAATTACAGTTTTTATTATTGATATAAATAAAACAGTAACAAGTGAAATAAGTGTAATTACTTTGTAACAAACAGGCTTTATTCTTGACTACATATTCGTAGTATGCTCACTGCACGAAGTCTCTGTACATAATAGAAAGTTAATGTAAAAATCTATACACAACAGCGACATCTATAAAAAGCGGGCTTGATACACAAGTATCAATATAGCATGTCACCATTGTACATTATAATTTACATCTATTTATGAATTAACTTATAACAATTATATTAATAAAAAAGGGTGCGACCCCTCTAAGAGATGATCCTGTGTAATTTTGCAATCTCTTCTAGCGCCATCTCGCAGCGCCGGATGAAACTGAAAATCGCGATCTTCTTTATCATTTGTACGATTCGAAGCTGTCGAGTCTACTGACACAGTTCTGTGCAACTTTCTCTTTGAATATTGCATGAGAAATTATAAAATAATTTGTATTTGATTCTTTATTTTATATTGCAGGTGGGAACACTTCAAATGATCATGATTATTTATCTCATTTGGTATGATAAAATAATATGAATTTCATTTCCAAAAGTACTACACACACACATATATATATTTAGCAGACGATATTTGATGCTTGACTTACTTTCTTTTTTGTAGTAATTTAACAGATTTCTGTATCATATATGAAGGTGTTCCCGCGTGTAAAACTGCTTTAAGTTAGTATATAAGTCAATTATCATAATAATACATGCGAATTCAAGCAATAGTTTCTACAGAAAAAATGTAATACAATTGGTAGTTCAGAATTCGCCACCGCTGCGTTCCTATCGGGGCAAGAAGCACTCTTAAAAGTTATTAATAATTTAAGGCTAAAATTTTTACCACTTATTTAGTACGCAAAGACCTTCAATGAAAACCGCATAACGATTTTTAGAAGCAAAAACAACGTAATTGTACAAAATGTCAAAAACTGTTGAAAATGCAAGTAAACAAATGATTAAATTGAGCTTGTATATTTCGCTATTCTCAACGGTTTAATAGTTAGAAGTAAAAAACCAGTTAATATTGTATATATCGTAACGTTTTGTTGGCGTGGCCTGCCAACCTCTTCAGACTATTTATTAGACATAAAAAAACAAAATTTAAGATTTTTTTCCTTTGCCTCCGTCAGATTGCATAAAAGTTTTGAAGATTAAAAAACCAGTTTTTCGTACGTTATTTAAAGAATGACATACACCACAATCGTGGCTACACTTATATACCATACTATCGTGACATCATCCCAACAATCTTCAGCAGAGAAATTATCACTTAACGTTTTTTTCTTGAAAAAAGTCTAATTGGCCTCGACTAATATACTCCAATGTTAGGTCAGGCAAATTATCTTGAGAAAGGGTAATTTCATGAGAAAATTATATTTCCGACTAAAAAAGACATTGATGCAGTATAAAATAGCACAAAGCAGCCCAATTATTTTCTAAAGAAAATATATGTACGCTTCCTATTAGAACAAATTTTTTTCTGCTTGTATTTTAAAAAGTATTGATAATAAAGAAAAAAGTTTCAAAACTTTTTGTAGTTCCTAAAAATAATTAACGAGTGAAAATAATTTTGTCAAGATCGCCTAATTAGTTAATTAACAAATTGGGTTTAAAATTAGAGGCAGTTAGCGGAGTGGGAATGCACAGTGTATGCGCAATTACTTGGAATTCAAATTTATGTGTCGAATCTTTAACAAAATCTTCATTTTCACACTTACAACTTCTTAATTTTATTGATTAATTGTCAAATAGAAAAATAGTTTTTTAGTCAGAAATTTTTATCGTTTACGCAGTTTATTAAGAATATTTGGAGTTTCTCGCTATTGATGAACAAACTATATACGATTAATTGGCGACGTCTCAATAGATATCCTCAATCCTCATCAGGCTATACCTTTATTAATGCTATCATTTAAACAATTTTAGTGATATATTTTTATACATACTAGCGATAACAATAATTTATATTAATATCACCTGATAGAAACATAATTAACAGTACTACTAATGCATCACTCTATAATTGAAAACAAAGTAACACTTTAATAATAAAGAAATGCAATTTTTTGCACAAAGATTGCGGTTATGTATAATCAACACCTTTCCATAAATGTTTTGTCCATAATTAACATTAAATTCGAATAAATTAAATACAGAATTTAAAAACGACACAAAATAAATTAATACACAGAAACACATATTCAGCAAAAGACAGTAAAATATAAAAATAAATCAAATAAAATATCAATATATATCACAGACGGTTGATGTCAGAAAACAATTCAAATTTTCTCGCTCCGGATTATTAGACAACTGTGCTACTAATCTAAATTAGATCAATCACACAAACATTCCCACTCTTGCCCGGAAAACTTTGAATTTGCAAATATTTCCACATTAATTAAAATAATAAATCGACTAGAATTTACTGTTAAAAAATAGGACTTCTCCTTAAGATTATAACAAAATGTTGTACGTTACAGTATTGAATTTTTTTTAACTTATTAAATTTGTATTATACAATAAAAAAATATTTTAAAATTAAACATTTGTAAATTTTTATAAAATTTTTTAATCTTTTTGCGGTAAATAATTATTAAAAATTATAAACCTAAACATTACTAATTATTTAATCTTTTAAAACAATAATAATTATTATTTAAAATATACAACTTTTTCTTGTACTTTACTATTTTTTAATTAACTGCTACCGCGGACACGTAATTTCAACTTCGAATCGCGTATTGATCTAAGCGTAGCTTAATCAATCGCTTTACCCAATCTATCTTCTTTAACATTGATTACATTATGTTGTACTTTAATATAAATATTTCAGACACTAGGCTGCCGCTCCAACTTTTTTCTATGTCTAATACTTTAACATGAAATTCGCAACGTAATTAGCCATGAAGTGCCAGATGTCTGCGTTCGTCATGATAAATCTAGTCACGCTTTCCAGCGTAATTGCTTCAAGACGTTACCGCTGATCTACTCAGCACTCATCAGTGTTGCGTCGTCGAAGACCTAGCTGCAGCACTTGCATTGAGACAAAGCAAGTCAGCCATTTCTTGGCAGATAGTCCCGGATGTATCCATGTCCAGAAAAATATTGAGTTAGATAGAAATCTACTTCGTCGTGGTTTCCCTTTTTCCACGGATCAGCCGTGGGAATGAGTCTACGCATCCATCGCGTCTTTGAGATATTCGTCCACCGCGTCTACCAGAGACCCAAAGTTTTCGTACGTTCGTCTGTTACATGCTTCATTAGTATACGCACTTCCTGTCCATCGCGAGCAGGTCGATCGGAATCACACCCGCAATAACGACGAAAGTGAGTTCAGACACCATCATATACGCGTACGCGATTCGTAACGCGCTCACCCATTGGACGCCAATCATTGCCTTCGCCCGTCTCATGACGTGCAACGCGTCCGGCCAGATTTCCGCCCCGTAAAGCATGATCGAGTGGATAACGCTCATCAATAGTCACCGGATGCTCGGTTTCGGTCCATTTGTATTGGCGATGAGTTTGCTTAAAGCCTTCATCTTTTCAGCTGTTTTCTGCATCACTGTGCGTATGTGGGGCTAGAAACTCATCATCGTGACCAAAGTCATCCCCAGATACTTGATTTTGTCTCGGAACATCACTTGTTCAATTTACAAATACATCGGTATCCCCGTAACTATCCTTCGTCTTGTCAGCAGCAGGAGATCCGTCTTTTGTAACGCAAGCTATAGCCCATGGTAATCGACCCGAAGCATAACCTGGTCCAGTTTTAGATGAACCGAGTGTGTGTTGCGGGCCACAATAACGGCCGCGACTTTTCAACGTAGGCAATGAGGAATGTATGTTCCAGAAGTCAGGCCCCAAAATATAATCCTGGGCGACCTCTGCCGTTGTTTGTCTGTCTTTTCGACCATTAGTGGTCTCGTAACTGAGGCGTCAGTTCTTCCAGGTAATCCCTCAGAACCCATAACGAAGTTTCCAACGCTTCCAGAATATCCATCCACCTTGCCGAGTTAAAGGCGCTCCTGACGTTCAGTGTAGCCAATCAAACCAGAGGTCTAGTCCCATGGCACCTAACGTTTCATTCGCCAATGTTCTTAACCACGTTAGTAGCTTCGATAGTCGAGCGCCGTTTCCGAAGTTCCATGCGTCCTTTACCGCCTGTAGAAGCCTTGGTATCAGCTATAGCTTGTACAGCTTCCCGGCTGTGTTAAGTAATCACGAAGTCTGTAGGTGATGGATTGTTAGAGTTTTTCTTACTTTTACTAATGAGAAATAGTTAAGCCGTCATCCACAGCTTGCTGAAGATGCCCTTCACCAAGCTCTCAATGAATGTGTCGAGGAGTACTGTCGGCGTGAGATAGCAACTCATAAGATTTCCAACGGCACACTGTCAGGGCCCGGTGGCTAATTAGGTTTTAACGAGCTCCGCACTCGTAAAAAGAGCACTGCCCGTTTTCTAGGCACGACCGCTACACGGGAGAGCCTTATATGTTCATAATCGCAAAATGTATGATGCATCATAATATATTAGATAATGGGTTGTAAGAGAAATGTATGCATATTACAACTGATTCGAGGTCTTCCCTAAAATGTATGTACGTATGCATGTATGTAATTGTACTGTTGATTGAACTTTCTGATGGTGACTCCTATGGGGAAATTTTCAAAGCGTAAAGTAGATGAACAGCGTTTTGTACTTCGGATCTTGATAGTTCACTTTTCTATGGGTTGCTGTCCTGCTCTGTTCATCTATATATATATATATATCAATGAATATCTGGATAAAAATAAATACCAAAAATTCAAGGAACTGAACATTTCTGCTAAGAAGCTGGGATTCAAGTATGTCTGGCATTAATTTGGCAATTTTTACGTTAATGTAGGGGAAGGGAGATGCTTTTATATTTAATAATTTCATAGAGCTGGAAAGATTAGCTGAAGCAAATATTAAAATTATTAAGGGTTCGAACAATGACGAACAAAATCTGAATCAAAGACTTTAACGGTCAGTTTGCTGATGTGCCGGTCTCTTCTCTGGAGGATGATGTGAGCCGCCATGTAATAATTCAACAGGCTACTACGAAAGGTTTCTCCTTTAAAGAAATCAATATCAATGGTATTACCTTGGCAATCTCGCATTTTTCTTCGCAGATTTATGAAGCGGACGGTATACCGCAAAGTGTTATAGTCGTTTCCTTGCCTCTTATTAATAATTTCCTTTTTAAAATATTTAACTCCTCTTTTTCGACAAGTAATTTCCCTAGTCTCTGACAGAAGACTCATATTATCCCCTTGAAAAAGTGCAAAATATCATAATCGTCTTCTTATTTCAGACCATTTGAACCAATTGAAATGTTTCCTTTCAAAGGTTTTAGAGAAAATTGTTTTAAACCAGCTGCAGGAGTTTCTTCAGTGACGCTCGGTAATGGACCGATTGCAAACTGCTTTTAGACTTTACCGCTCGACCGAAACTGCTTTGCTTAAGTTGACAGAAAACATACGTACAGGGATTGAAAGAAAACTTGTTACAATAGTCTTGGTATTCGACTTTAGCAAGACGTTTGACACAATATCTCCTACTTGTTTACTTGATCACTTAAGGGGAGTCCGGAGTGTAAATTTATAAAAATTGTCACCTCGACTAGCAGCGCTGAGGTCAGTCGAGACATCCAAAATAATTGTTAATTAAAAACAATGAAGACCATACCATGCAAATAGAGAGCTGAGCGGGATTGCCTATCATACCAGAAATATTTATAGGCCGGTTGTCATCTCAAAAAATTATTATTCAAGTCGTAAAGTGATAAGTACGATTTGACTGACGCGAAACGACTTCTTTTCCACTCAGCCAGTACTTCACGAGGTCGTGCAATGATGTTTTCTCTTATAGATGGCGCTCGCTATATCATTTCATTACAAATTTTATGGCACCCTTATATGGAAAAAAAATCTTTTGGCCAGTCGATAATTCAGTTTCATTAGTACTACTAATGTGTTAATCCGATAGATAGATTTACCAGTACATGGCGCTAGATGCATGACATTATTACAATATGTAAAACGTAACAACCGTGGCAATGCCAATAAAATTGTTTACGTATATAACATATTAAAAGTGGTTTTTTTTACATTGTTATTATTAACCAAACAATGAGATTTTGAAATAATAATGTTATCTGTAGAAAAAATTTTTTATCGATCTTGAGGGTCAGTGATTAGATGAATAGAACGCTTTATTTAACGTAAGCACAACGCTATATCTGCTAGATTCGCAGACATCTTCAGGTGCTAATTTATTGACAGAAAACAATGATAAATAGAATAACAAAATAATAGTCAAACAATAAATAAAGTTACCAGTTTTGTCGAACGTAATTACACTGAGAAGCCCAAGGTAAGCGTTGTCGAGTAAATAGAAAATTCGAAAGCAGCTGATATTTATATCCAATAAAGGTAGAAACGTACACGCAGAAACACAGGTGTCAATTCTTGGAAATTAGCATGTTTTATTCATTATATTTCTATATTGACGGCCTAAATGTTGCGTATATTCTTTCTCATTTATCGTCGATTTACACTTATCAATATGCAACATTTCAGAAACAATACGTTTTTTATAACTAGATTCCCTATCTAAACTTCTAGTATTGATAAAGTCAAATTCATGATTTTTATAATTTAAACAATGAGGCATGACAACAGATTCTGGGTTTCTATTCTTTTGATGCTCTTTAATCCGATCTTTAATACATATAATAGAGGGTGTAAACAATCAACTAATAATGTTGTCCTTCAGGTCCTCAGGTGTGTTTTCAACAACGTACCCACATTTTTCCAGATATTACGTTGCAGATATTAGGTTCCAGATATTGTTTATGTGCTTTTTCGACTAATAATTACAAATCAATAGTGGTTTGCTCAATTACTATTATTAAAATAATTTTTTATTAAGAAGTCGAACCATCAGACCCTTCCTCATGTATTAAGTCATTTGTATCATTTGTATCACATTTTGGGTGTAGATCCCTGTAATTTGGGTTCGACATCTCTTTATGCTCTCATGCAGTACATCAATCTAAAATATCTCGTAAGAAAATAAAGCAAAAGAAAATCATGTAAAGATATTAGCAAATCACACAAAAAGTTGTTTACATTGTTATTTTAAATAAAATGATGAAGTTTTGAAATAATAATGCGGTCCTTCACGTTCTTAGGCATGTTATCAATAATGTATCAACATCGATTAATAATTACAGATAAAACTGGTTTGTAATATCTTCCACTAAGAAGGACTGGACCGGCAGGGGACAGGATGAAATAAACCAACTCGCTAAATTGGAGCACAACGAAAAAACACTAAACTTTATTCGGAATAATTAAGAAGGGGAGGTGTATCCATAATCACGCTCAAGGAGCAACTGACTGAACTAAAACAGGCCTTGACGCGCTAGCCCCCAGCGAGAAACCCAGGCCCCGCCCAGGGTGCTGAGAGAGGGGAGCTTACCCCCTGAAAAACCAGGAGATTGGGTCCGTCTCCCGCCAACGGTCCACCCAGGAACGAAGCGGTCCGGTTCCGACATCCCGCTCGCCTTCGCTTCTCAAGCGAATTAGACCTGGAGCGGTATGAGTTGGGCGTCCTGATAGCTTGTGGATCCATGAGAGGATCCCTGTGGGATCAAGCAGAGCTTGGTGACAGGTCTCGTATAGGATCCAGTGGCGGTCCTGATGGTGGCGACCCGGACCAGACTGTCCGGGCCGGGGTGGACGCCGGTGATGCGTCCAAGTGGCCATCTTCCCAACCGCAGCAATGACGGGTCAAGGATAAGCACCAGGTCTTCTACCTGGAAGTTCCACGTCTGTCCCTTCCATTTGTGGCGCTGTTGCAGCGTATGGAGGTAATCCCTGGACCAGCGCCTCCAAAAGTGGTCCCGCATAGCGCGTACTAGTTGCCAGTGGGAACTCGCATCCAACTCGGGTGGTGAGTCGCAGGGCTCAGGGATATAACAAGGGGCGGCACTGGCAAACAGATGCCAGGGTGTAATGACGTCTACGTCGTCAAGGTCCCCCGTAAGGGGGAGCAGAGGTCGAGAGTTCATGCAAAATTCGATCTGAGCTAAGAAGGTACTCAGCTCCTCGAAGGTCAGGATTCGCTCTCCAATCACTCGTTTCATGTGGGTCTTGGCGGACTTCACGGCGGCCTCCCAGAGACCCCCAAAATGCGTGGCCGCCGGAGGGATGAATCGCCAGGTGACTCCTTGGTTGGCGAGGGACCCAGCCACCGGCCCCCATTCGATTTCGGCCGCTCGCAATGTCGGGCGGAGAGCGGCATCCGCGCCGTGGAAGGTGGTGGCGTTGTCGCTCCATACCTCGCAGCGTTTCCCCTTCCGGCAGCTGAACCGGCTGAAGGCCTGTAGGAATGCGGTCGTGGTGAGGTTCCCGACGGCCTCGAGATGCACCGCCTTGGTGCTAAGGCAGACGAAGACTGCGATGTAGTCTTTGGACACCCGGATTCCCCTCCCGGATGAGCTCTTGATCTGAAGAGGACCGGCATAGTCCACGCCGACCCTCAAAAATGACGATGCCAGGTCGACTCTCTGGGATGGGAGCGATCCCATGAGCTGGCTCGAGGACCGAGCTCTGGATCGGATGCAGCGTACGCATTTCCGGACCAGCTCACGTGCGGCTCTTTTTCCTCCCAGAATCCAAATCCGTCGAACGGCCAAAGAGTGAGTGAGGGCGACACCACCATGGAGAGCGCTAAGGTGCGCCCACTGGAGGATTAAGCGCGCGAGATGGCAGCCTCCAGTCAGGATGGCCGGATGCCGTTCAGAAAAGGGCAAGTTGGCGGCTTGTAGACGCCCCCCGACTCGTCAGGTGCCATCATCGTCGATAAAGGACGTCAGCGATGCAAGATGGTTCGATTTTTGGACCGTCCCATTCCGTCGCAGATCTCGTATCTCTTCGGTGAAGATATCTCTTTGGGAGATGCGAATGCATCGTAGGAGTGCTTCGGCCAGCTCGGATGGCTGCAGGTCACTCGACCGAACCTGAGTTGCCTCTTGATTCCTTCGGTGGAAACGGAGGCACCAGCCCACAACTCGTAGCAGTCGTGTGAGGGTGGAGAAACTGGTGCATACATCGTCCGATACCTAGGCGACGTGGCATCGGTGGGAAACTACTTCAGTAAGCTCAGCGTCCTGAAGCGTCGGCGGCGCCCTGGAGACTGGCCAGGGTGGACCCGCCAGCCATCGGGGCTGATCCCACCAGATCCGAGAGTCGCACAGCTCCGAAAGAGGGGTCCCGCGGGAAGCCAGGTCCGCAGGATTCTCCCCCGATGGGACGTGACTCCAACGGGCTTCGGGCACGGTGGTCTGGATCTCCGATACCCGGTTGGCCACAAAAGTGGTCCACCTGCAGGGTTCGGAATCAAGCCAAGATAGGACCACTCTCGAATCGGTCAAGAGCGTGATGGGAATTGTCGGGGAGTTCAAGCTGACTCGCAAACCCTTCACTACTCGAGTAAGAAGTACGGTTGCGCAAAGTTCCAGTTTTGGAATGTTGATGGTCTTTACAGGGGCGACCCGTGTCCGGGAAGTCAGTAAGGTGACTTTGATGAGGCCATCAGAGGTGGTGGTATAGACGACGGCGGCATACGCAAGTTGACTCGCATCAGCGAATCCATGCAATTCCAGTTCAGTGTTGGGCAAACGATTATTTTTCACCGCAACACTTAGCTAACTTCAGACCGTACCGAGCGCAAATCGCACCTTGCAGCAAACTTCAAACCATACCGAGTAATAATCGCACCACGTAGCTAACTTCATATTGCCCTATTATATCGACCAGTGATGGGTAAATACTTTACACGCGTATAAAATGTAATAAATGACGCGTCATAAATGTATGTAAAAATGTATTTTTTAGAAGCAATTTATTACGTCGTGTCATTTATTAGAAAATGGCCGCGGCCGGCCTTTTTAACTTTCCACGACCATCATGTAAATTGTGAATTGTGAATTTTTTTTAACTTTTGCATAAAAGATCATACTAAATATGGCAGGAAGAAAAGCCTTTCGTTATCCATTGTCAACCTGAAGCAAATGGCAATTGATCAACGTCAAGTCAATATCACATTAACTGAATTATACTGAACTATTCAAATACTTGAAAATTGAAATTCGTGTATATATAATTTATTACATTTACGACGCGGATTTTACATTAATTACATTAATGACATATTTTACATGGTATCGTGTAAAAAATACAAATTTTTGCAGTTTACCCACCACTGATATCGACATAATCAAAATATTTGGCAACGTGGGTGCGAACAACAGGTGATCATATTGCAATTACTGTGCAAATATTGCAAATATCAATACAATTAAAATTATATACTTATTTGATTAATAATTGACATTTTATAAACATCTATTAATGAATATATTTATTCTAATAAGAAGTATGGTTATTCTTTATTATGAAGGGTGAAAAATGCTTTAAAAAAAGCAGGCGGGAATTGGCCATTTTGCGCCCGAAAAAGCGGGCGCAAAAACGCATTTTGCGCCCGCGCGGGCAGAAAAAAAATTCTATCAAGTTCTTAGATAGGCAGCAAAAATCCAAAGTCAGGGTGCAATTATTCCAGTTTCTTCGCATGTTCTTCATAAACTATATGTTAATCACCAGTATTTGATCCTGCAACTAGAACTTGATATTGATCGATCACATCTGACAATTGACTCTTGTAACCTATAAAAATTTTATTTATTTAAATAATTTCAAACGTAATAAATTATAAAAAAAAAGAGAATCACAAATAAGTCTCTACAGAACATATTCAAAGATTGTTTACATTTAAATAATGTTAATGAAAGAAAAATTAGTTTTTCATAAACTCTATAAAGAAAAAATAAAAAATAATTTTTCTATGAGATCGCATAAGCTAAAAATGCAAAACAAAATTTCTCATAAGATCTTATAGCTCAATATGTAAAAAATTAATGTCCCTTTAGACCCCATACTCTGAAAATAAAACAAGTATGAAAAAAAAAATCTGGTACGAAAATTAAATGACATTAAATCAAGATCTCAGTATATATTTTAAAATTATCCGTTACTCAAATTATTTTTAAATTTAATGTTATATATAGGTATATTTTAATTATTATTTTTTTGTGAGATATAATTGATTAACTTTATTTTTTAATTCATTTTTATATAACAAAATTAAGATAAAATATAATTAAATACTTTAAAAATACTTAAAATTAAATCTGATTTAATTTAGTTTAATTCAACATAATTTAATTCATTTTTTATTAAGCTTAAATACAAATATGTATCCTGATTATAATATTCATTACAAATTAAATTTACACTTAAACTTTTTTACATTAAATAAAAAAATAATACCTTTAAACGTTTCCAATAAGATTCTTCAAAAGTAGTCTCTTCATCTCAATCATCAACAGCAAGAAGATATTTCCAAATTGTCATTGGTATTGATTTCTTATCTATAATTTATAAATATTAATAAAAAATGTATCCAGATTATAATATTCATTAGATGTTATATTGAAGTTTTAAAAAATATATAAGTATTTATTTTTAATGAACAAAACATGTTACAAAACTTTTATTAACATCATGTAAAAGTAAATTTATTTATATCATGTTATTTATTAATAATTTACTAGAAAATTATAAAATGGCATATAGAATATTTTTGTTTAATTTATTTCTAAATTACAATTACTTTTTTTTATAATACAAATTTAATATATTATATTATTATAATATTTTATTATCTATTACTTGTGAAGAGTACATAGGAGTGTACAGAAACAATTATGCTTTTTATTCCAACGTTACTAAATTGAATAGAAATTTGTAGATAGTAAAATCAATAACAAAATCTAATTTACTAATTACTTAAAATTTAAGACTATACCTTTCTTACTAAATATTAATATTATTAAATAATATATATATTAAAGGTTAATTAACCTAGTAACTATAATTCTATAAAATTATCAGTAGCAATTAACCACAAATAATGCGTAGGTATAACCAATTACCAACATCATAAGCATTTTAAGCTTCATCTTGCAAGCGAGTCAATAAAAATTCATTTATATCCATATGATTGTGTGGCAAGCAATAATTATTTTATACGTAACAATTCAGAAAAAATCATAAAAATGTTAAAAAAAATAATAAGTTAAATTATTATTATGAATATTAGACACTTTTGAAATATTGTATATATTGTCGAGAAATAACATTTTTTCAAAGTTTTAAGTGTTGAAAAGTATTGATAGAAAACAACATTTAATTATTTCAGAATCCTAAGGTAATTATTTATTTAAAATCAGATTAAAAAAATTGAAATTTATAAAACATAACTTACTCGTTAATCAAATTTGAAATATCAAGACGTATTACATATAAAATATCTGACAACATATCTAGATAACCTTGAATTTCCTTAGCCACTTGTTTATCCTTGAGTTCTTAATATGCCTTCGGAAAAGACGTTAAGTAGCATCGATACCAGAAAATTCAACAAACGTTGTAAATTCATGATGTTGAGCAAGTTTCTTGAACGATTGCGACCAAATACGCTTGGTAATCTTATACGTGAATACGAATTAACCTTTGAAGAGATTCCGTGGATGCATCCATTAATTCTTTGCGTCGACGGGCTACCTCCGAAGATGCAATCACCTAAAATTAAAATGATGGCATAGTTTTAGTTGTTTAATCAAATTATTTCTGTGTGATTTTTATGGTCAGTTTCAGGTTACGAAATAAAATCAGTATTTATTTTCCATGTTACCGTTCTATTTTAAAGTGCATATTCTGTTTGTAAAAAAAACATATCGGGTGAAAATAGTATTTTTATATGTCAAATTTGAAAAAATATTATAAATATTTGGGTGTTTAATAAAATTTGTTGTACGAATAAAAATTATAGTGATTTATAAATAAACGCTTTGTTGACAAAAATGTTACGAGTATATAGGAGTGTACAGAAACAATTATGCTTTTTATTCCAACGTTACTAAATTGAATAAAAATTTGTAGATAGTACAATCAATAACAAAATCTAATTTATTAATTGCTTAAAATTGAAGGCTATACCTATCTTATTAAATATTAATATTATTAAATAACATTTATAATAAAGGTATTTCAAATGATTTAGAAAAAATGACCAAAATTGGAAGTGTGTTCACCTCTTGTAACTTCCATACATTCTAAAGTGAATTGATGTAAATTTTATAAATAATGAATACAACATGATTTATATCAACATGATTTCTTTAGCTAAGAAAAGAAAACATATTATAATAATCATCATCACATCAATAATTTGTAACTTAGTTACAAAAAGTAAATTCAAGATTTTTTAATATTGTTTCGTTAATCTATGTATTTCGTTAAAAATCTATTTTCAATATAAATAATAATGTACTTGTTGCGTCGATAATTTACTTTCTTTCCTACATTTAAGTCTTTTTCCTAGAATTAAGGGGTAATAGCAATGCTCGATATTTATCTCGTGTGACCTTCACTACTCGTGTTTAGGTTACTGAAGTTCTAAGAATCCCTTCTTTCCTTCTCCGCCTCCCTTTTTTTTCCAGGGCAGACTGTCCTCCCGGGCGCCACGTTCGTTTGCTGATTGGTCAAACGTCCCCCTCTTTCTTTTGTTTCTCTTTTTTTTTTCTCTTCGGATTCAAGGGAGAACGGAGGTTGGGACATTCATTGTTGTGCGCGGTGTTGACTCGCGTCGGTCGTAGCCGCTCCGGGTTTAGTGTTGGGACGTAGTGTCGTTGGGGATCGCCACCCCCCTTCTTTTCTTGTGCGCGTTTCGGTGCGTCTCTTGGTGCGAGTCAGTTTTTCGGCGAGCGGATCGCCGTGGTTGTGTTAAGGTTTCATCACCTGCCGCCGGATTAGACCATCTGTGAGAAGGAGACGGTCGCCTGGAGATCGCCTGGAGTGTAATCGGTTGATTCGATCAGCCGCCAAATCCCTCCATCTTCCTCTACCATCTCCCTGTGTATCTGGATCCCCCGCAAGGTAACCCGCATCATACTGTATACGACACATTGGTCATTAGCCCCAGTGTACCTTCTCAGTAGTGTTCTTTTCCACTTTTCTTTTCTTTCTCTTCTCCTTTACTCGGCACAACCATCCGACTACTTTACCGATTTAATGTATAGGCGCGCATTGTTTTACCTTCCTGCGACTTGTAACGTATTTTCTTCTGATTGTTATTATTCTTGTAAGTAGTTCTTTCCCGATAAAAATTGTATTACAATTCATTCCGACATTGAAATAAAATTAACTTTTCTTAATAACTACCAAAATTGTAGATTAGGTATTGTATCGATAATTGATGAACACACTGTATTGTTTACATTACATAGCAACGTTTCGATGGAAATTCTCCATCCTCTTCAGGCATTACCTTTATTACACATATTTTACATTAGATTAGAATAACAAGATTGAATATACATATATTATAATTATTACATTGGTAACTTACTACACGTCAATATTCATTAAAAATTATAAAAATTCTTTCGTAGTATCTCTGAATCGTTGCACTATGAATTAAAGACAAAGTATAATAAATACATATTCTCGAAGATAAGTATTGCACAGAAGTTAAGGTAATATAGCCAACATTTACCTCTCCTTTATGTGATTTACACATTATTATAAAAATAGAAATCAATAAAATAAAATAAATAAATAAATAAATAATTGGAACAAAACACAACGTAGTTAACACAAAGAAAAAGCAAAAGCAGTCAGGTAAACACGAATGAAAACATGACAGACGGTTATTATATGAGTCATTTAAATCTTATTGACATGCGCAATTATGTACAATTATTAGATAAGCGCGCGAAATATTATAATACGGCGCGAAAATTCAAAACTTGTAATTGTATATTATAAGTGTAAATTCATGATAGGGAAATTAATACATGATAATACTTTTAATATTTAATTAATACATTATTTTTACTTAAAAATTATTTTTACCAAAACTCAAATAACTCATAATACAATTAATAATGACTAGAAATTAGTTAAGAACTAAAGGAGAAATAAATATTAGCTATCTATAATTTACTTTCATTTTATTAACAATATCATTATAGTGATGACTAAGATTTCTAACATCTTCCTTTACATTTATAGGATTATTTTCTAATTTAATATGAAGCATTTCAGATATAATTCTTTTTCTCCAATTGCATTCCTTATCAACAATTTTTACATTTTCAAAATCAAAAGAATGATTATAATCACTAATATGATCATTAATTACATATTGATTGTTTGATTTCTTTGCATTAGATATATGTTCCTTTATTCTACATTTTAACTGTCGTTTAGTTTCTTCAATATATGCCGAATTACAATTTTTACACTTTATTCTATACACTACGTTAGTTTCGGAGTCTCTGGGATTTTGATCTTTTCCTCTCACAATGATACTGTTAAAGTTATTAGGAATTTTTGGTACCACTCTAATATTGTTATATTTCAAAGAACTTTTGGTTTTTTCATAAAAATCAGGTATATAAGGAATACAAAGTGTTGTTATGTAATTTTTATTATTATTAATACGATTGTTAGTACTTTTTTCTTCATTATGTCTTATTTTTTCCAACCTCTTTCGTATATTATTATGAATAAAATCTCTAGGATAATTATTTATTTTTAAGAATTCTTTAACTATTTCAATATTGGATTCATGGAATTTGTTATGTGCTAAAAGTATAGCTTTGTCAACTAAAGTAAAAATCATAGCCCTTTTTTGAGCTGTTGTGTGATTGGACTCAAAATTTAAAAATCTACCAGAAAACGTATTTTTTCTGTACCAATTAGTAATTATTTTATTATTTTCAGTTACAATTAACGACACTTCTAAAAAATTAATACTTCTATTTTTCTCCTTTTCACAAGTGAATACTAATCTTTGGTGATAATTATTAAATGTTTTTAATACTAATTCTAATTTATTTTCTGGAATACACATAATGGTATCATCTACATATCTGTAGTAAAAAACTGGTTTAAAGTCTAATTTATCTAAACATTCTTCTTCTAAATCACTCATAACTAAATTTGCAAAAGTTGGACTAACTGGACTTCCCATTGGAGAACCGAAAGTTTGTTGATAATATTTATTATTCCATTGAAAAGAAGTATTATTCATTAAAAAGTTTACGATACAGATTAATTCATCCAGTGGAATATTATATTTCGTTAAAATTAAGTGGTATCTTTTTTCTATGCTCTTTATAACTAAATCTAAAGGAATATTAGTAAAAAGAGAAACTACATCTAAGGAAACTAAAATATATTGATCAGGTATGTCACAGTTTTTAATTTTATCAATTAAATCTTTACTATTTTTGACAAAAGATTTTGCATTATTAACACTATTTGTAATAATTTTATCAATAAATTTAGATAATATATACGTAGGACTACCTATACTCGATACGATTGGTCATAGTGGAATATCAGGTTTATCTATTCTAGGTAGTCCGTAAATTTTTGGTAATGTCGTGTCCGTCTGTGTAAGAGAATTATTATGATATTTTTTATCAAAAAATTCCAAATTATTCCATCTTTGCATAATTTTGTAGGTGTCCTTTTGTAATTTACTTAACGGATTCTTGTTAATTAACTTATATGTGCTTTTGTCTGAAATAAGTTTATCCATTTTTTCATTATAGCTATTTCTATCTATTGCTACCGTAACATTACCTTTGTCTGCTAGTGTAAAAAAAATATTACTATTCTGTTTAAGAAAAAATTTTGATTGTTTCAACCTCTGTGCAAAAAGCCTATCCTCATATCTAATATGTGTTGTCTTTTTTAAAGAATTTTTCATACATTCACTTATGTTCTTTCTAATGAGATTCCCCGTATCTGGTAACAATTCATTACAATCAATCATTTGTTCAATATTCTTTATGATTTCAATTACATTATATTTATTTAACTCTGTTTGTTTATTAAATTTTTGTACTATTGATACCGTATCAATAATATCAGACGGAATATCTATTTCTGTTAAATTAACAAACCATTTATTTCTTTTAATGTTAATATTTTCTGTTGTTAAGTAACTTTTGGTATCATTTTCATATATATTATCTTTGTCTTTAATTTTACATTTGTATAACCATTTGAATTTGTTATTATATTTACGGTTTAGTTGATATCTTAATAAACGTATTCTATTATTCTGTCTAAGATTGTATTCTTGTATTATAACAATTGGTATTTTGTTCATTAAATAAGTAATAGTATTATTAATTTGCTTTTGAATGTAACTTATATGAATGTTAATATCTATTATTTCTAATTTTAAATAATAATTTTGTAACCTACTAATAGTATTATTTATTTTTTTATTAGCTAATCTACTGACAAAAGAAATATGTTTCAAATTAAATATAATATTATTTATGTGAGACGGAAGTATATCAAAACGTCTACATTTCAGTAAGAATACTCTCTGTGACTTAGCTTTAATTAATAATTTCTGCCACTCCGCTAATTTCTTCATGTTTGTAGTTATGTGATGTCCAAAGTTGTTCGTCATATATGTGTAAAAAGATGTTCCATTGTCTTCGATGTTGTGAGACATGTTATAGGATTTTTATTTCAATCCAAATCCAATGTTAAATTCTTTAGTTATATTAATGTCGTCCACGCAGTTGAAACTGTAGATTAGGTATTGTATCGATAATTGATGAACACACTGTATTGTTTACATTACATTGCAACGTTTCGATGGAAATTCTCCATCCTCTTCAGGCATTACCTTTATTACACATATTTTACATTAGATTAGAATAACAAGATTGAATATACATATATTATAATTATTACATTGGTAACTTACTACACGTCAATATTCATTAAAAATTATAAAAATTTTTTCGTAGTATCTCTGAATCGTTGCACTATGAATTAAAGACAAAGTATAGTAAATACATATTCTCGAAGATAAGTATTGCACAGAAGTTAAGGTTATATAGCCAACATTTACTTCTCCTTTATGTGATTTACACATTATTATAAAAATAGAAATCAATAAAATAAAATAAATAAATAAATAAATATATAAATAAATAATTGGAACAAAACACAATCCTATAAATGTAAAGGAATGAAAATAATGTAAATTGCGAACAGTGTACTCAGACGGATTCGTCCGATGGGTATCAGTCTGATCGCGAACCTACTCGTAGGAGATCCGATTCTCGTAGAATAGGAATCCTTCTACCAGTAGGCGTAGGAGTTCGACCGTCGGGAAAGAGACTCCTACGAGGCCAGGCCAAGATATCGTGAAAACGATAACCGAACGCACGATCGGACAGGGTGCGCACGAGAGCTGCGTATCTGGAACATGTCCTTTGATGGTGAGACCAAAAAGGACGCGGAAGAGTTTCTGAACCGTTTGCACGACTTCAGAAATGACAACGAGTTCTCAGATCGCAGGATGTTTAGTGCCCTGCCCAATGTGTTCTCAAAATCAGCTCTGTTCTGGTATAGAACAGTTCAGCCATCTCTTCGAGATTGGCGTGGTTTTGAGATCGAGTTCCTAAATGAGTATGGCCGTATAATAAATGACGAAGATTTACTCACGGAACTTCGATCAAGAACACAAAATGAGGGAGAAAAGGCTACGACGTTCTTGAATTGTTTCAGAGCGATCGTAAATAAGTTTAAATGCCCTCCCTCATTAGAACAACAGGTAAAGATGGCCTACTCGCAGATGAGCCCAGATTACCGTAGGTACATACCAGTACGACAAATCAGGAATTTTTCTGATTTGACAAGCTACGGTAAAGAGTACGAGCAGCATTTAACATGGGACACGAAATTCCCCAGTCCCAACGTTAAGCGCGAGAAGCTCGTACCAGAAGCTTTTCCGAAACAGAGTGGTGGAGCACGAGTTTCGGGTAAAGTGGCGACTATTACCGAAAAGAGTAAGGATGAGTCTTCTCATTCGGATAAACAGTCGTCTAAGAAAACTATTAAGAAGAGGAGCAAGAAAAGTGCGAAAAACTCGCCAAACTCTTCTACAAGCGAATACGAAGCAGCCGCTGTGTACGGCACTTCCAACGTCGCTAATAGTTTTCAGAAACGATACGGTAAATCGAATAATGGAGTGAGTGCTCCCAATTCGAAATCCGTATCGTACGTGCCTGTTTCTCAACAGTCACCTGGGCAACAAAAACAGAGCTCGGGCAAAAGAGAAAGACCTGCTTTGACGAATTCTCAACTGCCCCAGCAAAATGTTTTTGTCCCACAAATGGCACAAAACTTGGTGAGGTATGTGCAACCACCGGCGACGGCAGTAAATCCAACAAACCCGAGCACCAACTTTGTCGGCGTGTGTTTCACATGCCAAAAAGTCGGTCATAGGTCGTAGGATTGCTCGAGCCGAACATGCTACCGATGCGGAAACATTGGACACTCCGCTGAGCAGTGCTCTACCGAATTGGTAGCATGGAGTGCCAGCTGTGTGGAACTAGTGGCGTTACATTCCAAACATGTCCTAACTACGTCAGGTTTCTCCAAAACGTGGGAAACCTGAACGCAGGGCACCCGAGTTGCCCCGGGCGCCCTGCACTGCTGTAAGTAAACCGCATGGTTTACAAGGGCAAGAGTTTAAGGTTGGAGAACCTTCTAAACTCTTTAAGAAGTCTAGTAAATCATTTGCTGACTTCTCTAAAGTCCTTAACGGAGATCAAATTCCCTCTCAGACCGAAGTTGGTGTGGAAAGTAAGTCTGAGTGTAAGGATCCTAAACGTTCTGGGGATTTGACAGATGGAAAAGTTTTTAGAACACAAGCTGTCAATCCCACCCGAGCTTCGCAAGGTACAACAGAACAAGGAACCCTATTAGACCAACAAAAGCGTGAGGCTAAAGATTGGGCTAAGGAACTCCAAAGGCAAACATACTCTGGAAGCAGAGATATAATTGGTGAAAAAGGCGTAAAGAGATCGTTATCTCAGCCGCTTAGCACCATCGGAGTGAACGACCTTGGTTGTTGCTCATCGTTACCCCGTTGTGACACACCTAATAAAGAGGACAAGAAGCCCTTGGTGGAGAAGGAAATTGTCCTCAACAACGAGCCCTTGGTGGAGAAGGTAGTTGTCGATGGTGTGCATAACATGAACCGTACAAACTCGTTGCCGAGAAGTACAGTTCAGGGGGGGCAGATGCCGTACCAAGTACGTCTAAAATGACGCACACAGCATCGACTCCTAACGACGATAGTCAAACCGATCAGATAATTGCTGGAATCCAATCAAATAACCGGCTATTCTTTTTGGTGCGACTCGGTGGAAAGGACTTTAAAGTACTTTTCGATCCTGGCGCCATGGTCTCTCTTTAATGAGCAGATATTGTCGAACAGTACAAGTTTAAATGGAGACCTGTCAAGGTTATCGTGAAAGGTGTAGCTGGACCAGCACTTAAAGTCCTTGGCCTTATCGACATTCTATTCTGTGTAGAAGGCCTTGATGGCAATATCCAACTGAGAATTGTAGAGAATATTGAGCATTCCATCATTCTCGGTATGGATTTTCTACAACATTGGAATATGGAAGTCAAATTAGGCGAAGCTATCTGACGTATTGGCGAGAGTGTTTGGAGACATTTCGTCAGAGATACAGCTCATGACATCGATTCGAGGATTTCCGCTGAATGTGCTGGTATAATTGAGATACAGGACGACCGGCGAAAACAAGTCAAAGAGTTAGTAGAAAGCCTACTCTTGCCCTCGGGAGACGTCCACGGCTTTACGACGTTAACGGAGCACCATATAGAGGTTGAACCTGGTGGAAGACCGGTTCATCATAAGCCAAGACGTATGTCTCCCAAGGTCCTCGAATTTGCCCAGAGTGAGGTCAAAACGATGTTTGACAAGGGCATTATTGAACCGAGTGCGAGTGATTGGTCAGCTGCTCCGGTCATCGTCCGCAAGGACGAAGGAAGTTATCGCTTCTGTGTCGATTTTCGAGACCTTAATGCAGTCACAAAACGTGATTCTTATCCAATTCCTAATATGGATACCATATTGGATAAGCTGCATAATGCAAGGTATATATCAAAAATCGATCTTAAGAAAGCGTACTTCCAAATATTAATGGCCGAGGCGAGCCGGCATAATACTGCATTTGCTGTACCAGGGTCGGGGCTGTGGCAGTTCACGAGAATGCCCTTTGGCCTCATGAATGCTCCTATGACCTTTGCACGGCTTATAGTTGCAATTTTCGGGCCTAAGGTGGAACCTCATGTGTTTGGTTATTTAGACGACTTGATCGTCATTACCGAAACTTTTGAGGCCCATCTAAAATGGCTCGAATACGTACTAAGGACGTTGAATGACGATGGACTCGAAGTCAATCGAGAGAAGTGTGAGTTTTGTTGTTCCAGTGTAACGTTCCTTGGGTACAAATTGGACGCGGACGGCTTGAAGCCTGATGAGGAACGAGTCGCTCCAGTCCTTAACTACCCTACCCCTCGTAATGTCAAACAGCTGAGATCCTTTCTCGGGATGGTAGGCTGGTACTCTCGATTCATTAATCGAGAAGCAGACATTGAAGCTCCCCTTACCAAGAGACCAGGCTTGGGATTGAGAGTTAGTTGAAAGCCTACTCTTGCCCTCGGGAGACGTCCACGGCTTTACGACGTTAACGGAGCACCATATAGAGGTTGAACCTGGTGGAAGACCGGTTCATCATAAGCCAAGACGTATGTCTCCCAAGGTCCTCGAATTTGCCCAGAGTGAGGTCAAAAAGATGTTTGACAAGGGCATTATTGAACCGAGTGCGAGTGATTGGTCAGCTGCTCCGGTCATCGTCCGCAAGGACGAAGGAAGTTATCGCTTCTGTATCGATTTTCGAGACCTTAATGCAGTCACAAAACGTGATTCTTATCCAATTCCTAATATGGATACCATATTGGATAAGCTGCATAATGCAAGGTATATATCAAAAATCGATCTTAAGAAAGCGTACTTCCAAATATTAATGGCCGAGGCGAGCCGGCATTATACTGCATTTGCTGTACCAGGGTCGGGGCTGTGGCAGTTCACGAGAATGCCTTTGGCCTCATGAATGCTCCTATGACCTTTGCGGATTGGGGCGAGGAGCAGGAGGAGGCGTTTCGTAAGCTTAGATTTGCGTTACCTGAATCGCCTGTATTAGCCCGTCCAGACTTTGCTAAGCCATTTACCGTCCAAAGTGACGCTAGTGACTTAGCAACAAGGGGATTTCGAGCATCCGATAGTCTACGTCAGCCGATTATTAAATCGCGCTGAACGTAATTACATGACAACGGAAAAAGAATGCTGGGCTCTCATATGGGCTATTAAGAGATTGAGACCATACATTGAGGCCTATCGATTCACGGCTGTGACCGACCATAGTGCTCTCAAATGGCTCAAAAATCTCAGAGAGCCGTCGGGTAGGTCGGCACGATGGATACTTGAAATGCAGCAATGGGACTTTGAAATAGTGCATAAGAAAGGAGCCTTGCACTATGTCCCGGACGCGCTTTCTCGTGCCGTCAACCCAGACCCCGACGAAGAAGAGATTGCCTTGTTCGAAGTAATTACAGACCCATGGTATATTGCTAGTTTAAATGATGTACGCTCATGCCCTCAGAAATTTCCGGAGTGGAAAATTGATGATGATATGCTATGTCGTTTTACAAGTGATAAACTCTTGGACTCTGTAACAGAACGAGAAGAAGGCTGGCGCCTTGTTCTACCCTTAGAGCAGAGGAACCGAGTCTTACAAGGGAAGTACATGACCTCCGGGAAACGGATCTCATCCTAACTTTGGTATGTTTTTTATAATATAAAATATGAAGAAAGCCAAGTTATCTCTTGCCAATGGCCACTTTTACGGGAGTTATTCGACATTCAATAATATAGCAGTAAAAATTACTTCCAATTCGGTCGCTTATAACTCGGAAAACAAATAAAGATAAACAATCAAATCAAAAACCAGTAAAAAGTTGAGTTCAAGTAGATATGGTTTGAAAAAAAAAGCTCAAATTGCTTAATTTGAAGCAAAGTTATGAAGAAAATGAAAAATTGAAGAAATTTTAACCAAAATTTATATAAAAAATTTATTGTTTCTTTTGGCCTAATAATCTTCATTTCTTATTTTCTTCATAACTTTGCTTCAAATTAAGCAATTTGAGCTTTTTGATTTGATTGTTTATCTTTATTTGTTTCCGAGTTATAAGCGACCGAATTGGAAGTAATTTTTACTGCTATTATTATTGGATGTCGAATAACTTCCGTAAAAGTGGCCATTGGCAAGAGATAACTTGGCTTTCTTCATATTTTATATTATAAAAGACATACCAAAGTTAGGATGAGATCCGTTTCCCGGAGGTCATGTACTTCCCTTGTTAGTAGATTCTTATTTCCACCCATCCATGGGTCATATGGGAGTCGATAAGACTTACGAACGTGTTGCAAGAGACTATGATTGGCCAGGTATCTACCACGATACCCGCCAATTTGTTTTACAGTGTCTGATCTGTCAAAGCTATAAGACGTCTCAAGCAGGTCCTCAAGGCTTGATGGGTAAACGGAACATTGAGAGACCCTGGGCTGTTGTGGCAGCAGACGTAATGGGGTGCTTCCACGTAGTAAAAGTCAATACAAATACATCATAGTATTTCAAGACTTGTTTACGAGGTGGATAGAGCTCAAACCATTACGTACGGCGACCGGTAAGTCGGTGTCCGAAAGCATTCGAGGGAACTCGTAGATCTTCCGTTGGGAAACGACAGATTTCCTAATAACGGATAATGGGAGCTGGAGTTCGTCAACGGCATCATGTCGCGAATGCTGGAGGAGTATGGCATAAAACATGTCAGAACCCCTCCTTACCGACCACAGGCCAACCCGGTGGGAGAGAACAAAATAGAACGTTAAAACGATGATTGCGACGCTTGTGGATTCGGATCATCGTGGGTGGGGACACACACTTGCAACGAAATTTCGCCATGCAATAAACACGGCAATGCAGTCGAGTACCAAAGTCTCACCCACGTTCTTAAACTTCGGGCGTCAATCCATAACCTGTGAAGAGTCTCCGCAGGGAAGTGGAAAAACAGGAATTTAAGATCCTGGACAATCCCGAAGTATGGCTAGATCGTCTTAAAAGACTTGATGCTCTAAACGCGACTTGGGTCAAGAAATACATTGACTCTTGCCAATGCCCACTTTACGGGAGTTATTCGACATTCAATAATAATAGCAGTAAAAATTACTTCCAATTCGGCGCTTATAACTCGGAAACAAATAAGATAAACAATCAATCAAAAACCAGTAAAAAGTTGAGTTCAAGTAGATATTGGTTTGAAAAAAAAAGCTCAAATTGCTTAATTTGAAGCAAAGTTATGAAGAAAATGAAAAATTGAAGAAATTTTAACCAAAATTTAATATAAAAAATTTATTGTTTCTTTTGGCCTAATAATCTTCAATTTCTTATTTTCTTCATAACTTTGCTTCAAATTAAGCAATTTGAGCTTTTTTTTTTCAAACCATATCTACTTGAACTCAACTTTTTACTGGTTTTTGATTTGATTGTTTATCTTTATTTGTTTCCGAGTTATAAGCGACCGAATTGGAAGTAATTTTTACTGCTATTATTATTGGATGTCGAATAACTTCCGTAAAAGTGGCCATTGGCAAGAGATAACTTGGCTTTCTTCATATTTTTATATTATAAAAGACATACCAAAGTTAGGATGAGATCCGTTTCCCGGAGGTCATGTACTTCCCTTGTTAGTAGATTCTTATTTCCACCCATCCATGGGTCATATGGGAGTCGATAAGACTTACGAACGTGTTGCAAGAGACTATGATTGGCCAGGTATCTACCACGATACCCGCCAATTTGTTTTACAGTGTCTGATCTGTCAAAGCTATAAGACGTCTCAAGCAGGTCCTCAAGGCTTGATGGGTAAACGGAACATTGAGAGACCCTGGGCTGTTGTGGCAGCAGACGTAATGGTGCTTCCACGTAGTAAAAGTCAATACAAATACATCATAGTATTTCAAGACTTGTTTACGAGGTGGATAGAGCTCAAACCATTACGTACGGCGACCGGTAAGTCGGTGTCGAAAGCATTCGAGGAACTCGTAGTCTTCCGTTGGGAAACGACAGATTTCCTAATAACGGATAATGGGACTGAGTTCGTCAACGGCATCATGTCGCGAATGCTGGAGGAGTATGGCATAAAACATGTCAGAACCCCTCCTTACCGACCACAGGCCAACCCGGTGGAGAGAACAAATAGAACGTTAAAAACGATGATTGCGACGCTTGTGGATTCGGATCATCGTGGGTGGGACACACACTTGCACGAATTTCGCCATGCAATAAACACGGCAATGCAGTCGAGTACCAAAGTCTCACCCACGTTCTTAAACTTCGGGCGTCATCCATAACCTGTGAAGAGTCTCCGCAGGGAAGTGGAAAAACAGGAATTTAAGATCCTGGACAATCCCGAAGTATGGCTAGATCGTCTTAAAAGACTTGATGCTCTACGCGACTTGGTCAAGAAATACATTGACGAGGAGCAAAGACGTCAAGAAAAGACCTACAACAGAAACAGACGTAGTGCCTCGTTTCAAGTAGGAGATCTAGTCATGAGGAAGTGCCGATCGCTTTCCCAAGGTGCGAAGGGCATATCTGCTAAACTGGCACCAAAGTATGACGGACCCTTCGAAGTTAAAGAAGTACTATCTCCAGTAATTCTGAGACTAGAAGAGTCTGGTCGGAAACAGACCGAGGTACATATATCTGATGTAAAAAGATATGTACCACCTCGGGTTGACAAGTAAAGCAGTAAGGGTTGCGTATCGATTCGCATGAGAACAGTTATCGAAGGTTGGGCTTGGTAACTGTATGCCATGCATTGAGAGTGTGATGTTTGAGAATATTTGTGTGTGAGTAAATGGGCAATTCTCCCTTATTTGTAATTTATATTTTAATTATGACTAATAAGCTTCTGTTTTATTTCAGCTCCCAGATGGAGCCAAACGGCGAGTTGATCGCCCTGACGGAGCAGATGCTCCAACAAAGAGCGATCGAGCGCGATGAAGAAGGTCACCGCCGGTTTGAGGAGGAGGCGGCCAGAAATCGTCGTGCAGCATCGCCAGACGCCCGAGACCTAGAAGCAGTAGACGGCATCACTCCATCTCCGCTTCAGCTGATACTGCTGGGGGTAAGCCCACCGACTTTATAGACCACTGACGAGGTAACTCCGGTGTCTCCCGACTGCTTCGAGGTACCTGTAGATGACTCGCTCGCTGGATGTGCCCAGTCGGTGCGGGATATCTACCAGGTGCTAGTGGAGCTGGAAGGGACACCACGTGCCTTAACGGTGGACCTCTCTTCGTCGGTTGAGTCAACACCAGTGGAGCGAATGGAAGTGGATGTTCCTGCGGTATTAGTACCGGGGCCATCCGCCAACATCTACCCCGCATAGTATGCTGTTGATCTGCGTGAGGCAGAACGGGAGCAGCAGAAGACCGTCGCCGCAAATCGCCCACGTCGCAAGAAGAAGAAATCTAGCGGCAACAGGCAATTGACGATGGACGACTGCGAATCAGGAGTCCCCGCCACACCCCGAGCAACGATTCGGCCGTTCTCGGAAGGAGAGACACCTGTCGTAGGTTCATCACGAGCGGGGAAACTCGTTGTTGGGGTCGAGTCCCTGCCCAAGCAGGCGAAGACTGGGTCATCTACATCCGGCCCGGTCATCACTAGGGGAATTGTCCTCCGACGATTGGTAGCAATACCATTCGATCGGTCGGTAGATACCCCTAAAAACGCCTGCTACAATTGCTGGGCAAACGACCACAGTTACCGGGAGTGTGCGATTTTGCAAAAGACATTCTGTCTTAATTGCGTACGCCGAGGGGTGACTGTGAAGAAGAGCCCCAGATGTTCGGAGCCGCATGATTTGTGGGTCCGAGAACGGGGTTACTCCCCCTTCGCGCCATCTAACCCCGTTGCACCAGCCGCTAAGGTCCCTGTTTCTCCACAGGCACCAAAGCGACCAACGCCACGGGCAGGTCCGAAGGAGTCGAAGAGGCGACGGGTGGAGACGCCCACCTGCAAGGAGGGTGCTAGGAAGGGCTCGTGTGTGAAGCCTTTCAGCAACAAACCTTCCTATGCGGAAGTGGTGGTGGGTCGCCGTGTGGAAGAAGCGACTCGTCACCAGGCCGCTGCATTTGGCTTGGATTGTGTGGGGCCCTTCGAGCAAGTGAAGGCAGCCCTAAGTGCGGTCGTCCAAGCCAAAGCAGACCAGAAGTCGAGGGAGTACAGAGAAAGCCTGAACGCTCCCTCGACCAGCGACCAAGCAGCGGAAACAGAAAGGCAGGGACTCGAAGAGAGCGGGGCTCAGCCAGTCCCTGTCCAACGAGTCAGTGGAAAGGGTGGAAAAACCAAGACCTCTGTTCCGAAACCTCGAGGGGAGCGATCGCAGAAGGCTCGGCCTAGCGACTTGCGACGGCCCACCCCGATGGAAGTTGACGCTACGAGGATGGCTGGGCCATCTCGTCAGCCGACACGAAAGTCGGGAAATGGGTCTAAACCCCGTACATCTTTGGAGTCGACAACACAATCCAGCAACGAGACGGACATTCTCAGGGAATGTCGCATGTTGCTGGAGGCTGCTGCCAATCTCCCAGCTGATATGGCACGAGATGTAGGACAGGAGGTGGTCCGTGTCCTTAAGGACCGCATCCCTTCCCGCCACTGATAGAAGAGAGAAGAGGACAGCGCGCGGTCGCGAATAGATTGTGCCTTCTTTCGACTCGGCCTTCCCGAGGGAAGTAGAGTCTAGGGGGGGGGGATTTGTGACGGAAATCGTCACACAACTATTCGCGGCGAATACAGCATTTAAACTCCTTTCAAATGTAAGTCGTCAGAGCCTTTGGTATGTCAAGGCCAACCGACGACATTTGTTTTCGTAGATCAAGTGTACAATTACGTGCGCAATAGTACGTAGGGATGAGAGCGCGAGAGTGTGTGTGTGTTTCCCACTCTCATCCCTTTTTCGAAAATTAGGCAATTGCCTAACCAGTACGTCCCGATCCGCCGCTCGAGACGGACAAACTAAATCCGGTACCGAATATAGTGTTTACGGTTAACGACAAGGCGCGTGAGGCGCAAAACCGTCAAAACCTGGATTATCCTCGCGAGGTGAGCCGCGAGTGATTTGGTGAGTGTTAAAGGATGGGGTTGTGAGTGAGTGCGGACGCGGTTCGCGAGGCACTCGCCGCGGCACAGGGCCGCCTTTCACCACCGCAGCCGACGTCGGCCTCCGTTGCCCAGGAGGCCAAAGGGACAAGGATCGGCTGGGCCATCCACGGGGCGCATCCCGGTAAGTCCTGTTTATATTACCGTGCGTTCCCCCCCTTGCCCCGAGTGTATGAGAGTGTGTACATCGGGAGTGTATTCGGGTACGCCGGTACCCGAATAGCGGAGATCGGGGTCGAGTCAACTGCAGGCGAGGATCTCGATCCAGTTGACTCCCGATACTTCCGCCCGCGCGAAATAACCTTTGTCGCGGCACACGGCCTGGATGGCCAAATGTTAAATTGATTAAATAAATGTTTTATTCTCATTTTTTTTAATTAATTGTGTTTAATTATATTTCTCCCCGCTCCCGCCGATATCCTCTATTTATTTTAAAATAATCGTGTCGAGGCAAGGAGGATCGCCCGAATCCTCCACACCGTTCGTCCCAGCGAACTCGTGTTCCTGGCGACAGCCCGCAGTTCGCGATAAATTAAATAATTGTGTGCGCGGTATTGGGCAACGCGGCACAACGGTCTTTATTAATTATATAAATTAATTAATTTCACCCGGCCACGCGAATACCACGTCACACACTTTAAATACTTTCTTTGTTCTATATATAAATCAGTCTCTTTCCTCCATCCCCAAATCTCCGCCCCATAAAGTCCTACAGATTCAACTAAAGCCGTGTACAGTTTAATTCTCCTACTAATGAATTTTTAAATAATCGTTCACCTATACTCCATGTATTTCTCATTAGCACCTTAGCTTTTCTTTTTAATTCTATAATTTGACTTTCATTACTTCCATTTTTTTGCAATACATACCCTAAATATTTTATCTCATTTACTTCCTCTTTGTCATTTTCACCCCATTTCCAATTTCTTAATTTTTTCTTTCCTCTACCTTTTTCAAATTTAACTATCTTTGATTTTTCTGGACTTAAATCTAGTTCCTTTTTATTTAAATACACCTTAAGTTTTTTTAACATACTGTCCAATTCGCTCTTACTTGTTGCAATTAAAGCAATGTCGTCTGCATAAGTAATAGACCATATTTTAGTTTTTCCTACAACTATACCCCCTAACTGAACTTTACTCAGTTCGTTTTCTAGATCGTGTAAATAAATATTAAATAGACTTGGACCAAGTGGACACCCTTGCCTAACCCCTTTGTAGTCCAGAATTCGGAAGTTACTTTACCATTTACTCTAACTTCATTTACTGTTTCTTCATAAGTTTGCAAAATCCTATTTTTTAATCTATTTTCTACATTTAACTGCTCCATACAACTTCCTAACTTTTCTCTATTTACTTTGTCGAAAGCTCCTTTTAAATCCCCAAAAAATACAAAAAGTTTCCCTCCTTTTTTTCTTTACCTCCCTATTAATTAAAAAATTCAAAATATATATACAATCAATAGTCCCCCTTCCTTTCCTAAATACAAACTGAGTTTCACTTAATTTTCCTTCCATCATTTTATCTAACCTATCATTCAAAATACCTACATAAATCTTATAAGCCGTGTCCATTATAGTGATTCCCCTATACTTCTTTACATCAGTTTTATCTCCTCTTTTAAACACTGGACTTATTATGCCTACTTTCCAATCATCTACCATCACCCCCTTATTCCATATTAACTTAACCAATTTTCTGTACGCTTCTGCGACTGCTGGTGTTGCGAATATCCAAGCCTTATTTTCAATTCCATTTTCTCCTACTGCTTTTTTCTTCTTTAAATTTATTATTTGGTTGTGAAACTCTTGATCCTGTATATCATTTTCTTCTTGATTTGATACACTAACTTCTTTAGTTAGTTTTTGAACAATTTTGGCACCAACTCCTTTTAGACTAGTCATAAAATGATTTTTCCAATCCTCGAGTTTTATACCATCTTCTATTCCATCTTTTTTATTTCTTTCGTTTATTAATGTATTTCCAAACGTCAGCTTCCGCTTTTACCTATCTTAATTCTTCTTCTTCGTCTTTTTCGTGTTCCTTCTTTCTTAACCTGCACCATTCTTTATACTTCTTTTTTTCAGTTAAATATTGTGCTCTTGTTATATGCCTCTTTTAAATTCTCTTAATTTCGATCTTACAAATCTTTTTTTAATTTTCCAGTCATTATTATGCCAAATCCTTTCTTCTAATTTCCAGAATTTTATATTTTTTGACACTACCTTTTTTGAACTATATATTTTATTTTTAATTTCTCTCCATATCTCATTCACTTCTGATTTGTCGCAGTTCCAATCTTTTAAGTCGTTTACATAATACTTAATTCCGTCTTCATTCCATTCTGCTCTCTTTAAAATAATATCATTTTGACATAGTTTCTTTCTATCTAGCTCAGCTTCAATTTTAACTAATAATGGCAAATGGTCTGATTCCGTTCTGTTCATTATGCTTAAACTAAACACTTTTCTGCACGCATCAGTATTTACAATCGCGTAATCTATTACTGAGCCACCCCGTTCACCTATGTACGTCCACTCTCCAGTCTCTTGCACTTCTTTACAACTATTCAAAATCATCCATCCTCTGTTGGTTATTTCTTTTAATAACACTTTACCTTCTTTATTTATGTTATTATCTTTCGACTGTCTTACATATCTTATTTTATCCTTATTATTTAATATTCCTCCTTCTCTTCCAGTTTTCGCATTAAAGTCTCCACCTATTACTAAATTATTTTCTTCCTTTTCATCTATTGTTACGTTTTATTTATGAATTAGCATTTCAATATTTTTGTTATATACCGTACATATTTGCCATATTTCTTTATTATTTCGATTCTCCTAATGACGAAATTTCTGTCGTTTACAGGAACACATACCTCTTTCAATTACTCCCTTATTCCTGTTATAATTCCGCCCATAGATCTACCTTTTTTCTTCTCTTTTATCGCTGGTTCGCATCTCCAATTATATTTTTAAGCATTTTATTTTTTAACCTGCTCCATTCCTTTTCATCTACCCAAGTCTCAACTAGTACTACAAAATCATAATCACATATAAAATTCCATACTTCACTACATATATTTTTTACACCTGCTATATTCCAAAAACATACTCGTATGTTCGTAGTTCCTAAGTCGACGCTTAATGAAAATTTTCACTTAAAGTTTGTAATCTTTCTCCATGGTCTTCTTTCTCTTCAAACATGTTCTTCGTTCCATTTTAGCCATTTGTTGTTTACACATAGCTTCATATAACCTACTTTCACAGTACTTCCTTCTTGTCTTTTTCTTTTAGCACATTCCCTCACTTTGTTTTGAATCTCTCTCTCTCTTTCCACGTGAGATCGTCGTCAATATAAATTTTTTCGCGACCTAACCTTCTCTTGTTGATTATCATTTCTTTTTTCTTCTCGACACTTTCAATCTCTGCTATTATAATTTTCCTGTGCCCTTTCGGGTTTACGTGAAATGCCTTTGCAATATCTGTATCTACATTAATTTTCTCTCTAAGAAATGTCTTAACTTCATTTTTTAAATTTACGGGATCCAATTCAACACCTTTAATTACAATATTCTGCCTCTTTTCTTCTCCTACTTTCTTTTCTCTCTCAAGTTCGAATCTATTTATTCTTTCGTGCAGTTCATCTCTTTCTTTTTTCCATTCTTCTCTCTCATTTCATGTTTCTCTCTCATTAATTTAATTTCAGTCATTATTTCCGTCCACCGTTCTTTGTTTCTTTTATCACCCTTCTCCACTAATTTCTTGATATCAGCTTTGCAATTATCCATCGACTTCATGATTTTTTCTAATGCGATTTCGCATTTATCCTTTGCCATCATGGTAGTCAGTTTTTGTAGGTTAGCCGATGTACACGTGTTTTCGGTCTACGCTATTATTACAAGTCGGTAAACGACCGACTTGCAGAGAGAGGGGGGAAAAATATCGCGAACTAAATAATATACTCAGTCAGCGAGACTGGTATAACGCAATAAGATTATTTATTAATTTGCGAATAAAAATACGATCGCGTGAAGTGGTACCACTTACTTTATACGTTGCTGTAGTCGTTGGTAAACAACGACCAGCCGATCGGTCTCTCTTTCTCTCTAACTCTCGCTGCGGTATAGGACGGATTTCCGTTCGCCCGTGCACCGAGGTTGTGTGGCTGCACGTCGGTTTACGGTGTTGCACCACTCACTGCAAATGCAGGATTGGCCCTATCGACCATAAGTGATCTTAATGATTTAGACCCACTCTGGAAGTTTATAGGCAGTTTCTGACTATAAAAAGGCATTTTTTAGAAAGTATTAGGTTACCAGAGTCCGGAGCAGAATTGATGATTTTCACCATTTAAGGTTTAAATGGCGTACAAGAGTGTGACAGCATACATTTATGTCTTGAAAAGTATTTTTAATGAAAAGTTCAGATAATTTTACAAAAAAAGTCAAATTTATGTTTTTAGTGAAAAATGCATCCCCTGGGAGTTACAAATTCATAAAAATGGGCATATAATGCAAACAAGTGTTAAAATGTCAACTTTGACTCTCTGTAACTTAAAATAATGGCCCAGAACAAATCTAAAAAGATTCAGGAGAACTACTGGATACCTCTAAAACATATTCCCACAGTTATGGCAATATTTATTTTTTTCATCTTCGATGTCACAGAGAACCACCCATATATATATATAATTCTATTATATATATTATGTATAAATAGTTCAGCGCCGTCCTATCTAAGATTTGAGGGTTCTAATATATGCCAATGTATATAAAAATGTTTCATTCCCCATATATGGGCATATATGGTTCCACAGACCATAGTACATACATAGATTTATATATATATATATATATATGGGCTATTTCACGTCAAGTGGTACGATGAAAATTTTAAATCGCTCCAAAATTTGAAAATAGGCTGGAAATATCTTCCAGAAGATAAAAAAAAATTTTAGGTGTTAAAAATAATTTGCCTGAGAGTTATTCCACCATAAAAAATGGAAATTTTTCAATTTTTTAGGAAAATTTCTATTTTCAAAGCCATTTATCTCAAACTCTATTGATTTTTTTAAAAAACATTACAAACAACTTTTGTTTAAAATAATCTTTAGAACTAGTTCATCGTACCACTTGACGTGAAATAGCGCATATATATATATATATAGATATATATATATATATGTATATATATATATATGTATATATGTTGAATCCTGAATTCTTAGATACGGCGGCGGCGGCGGCGGTGGCGAAATATTTATATGTCATAGATATTATATATATATATATATGTGTGTGTGTGTGTGTGTGTGTGTGTGTGTGTATGAAGATAGACATCGGTGAACTGTGCGACAAATGCCATGTAATAAGTATCAGGTAAGAAGCTAAAAAAATTATTTTGATTTTTAAGATCATGTAAGTAGGGTATGTATTGAATCAATACATTCAATGAATTCAAACTTTAAATTAAAAGAAATTGACCCTCCTATGATAATTTTTACGTGAAATATCATTCTTCGAATTTTCATCTTTTTGGTCGAAATTTGGTGTTGCGATAATTTTGTTGCCCAGTGCATGTATCCCTGCATTCCTCGTACGGATATATACATTTTTTCTATTTTTTCCTAAGATATATTTTTTTAGATATATTTGTTTTCACTTTTATTTAGAGGTGCTAGATATTTATACTCTACTGACGAGCAGGTACCTTAATAAATAAATACAATAAAGTTGCACTTTTGTTTTAATTGCATAATTTTTAGATTCGTGTTAATTATGCATAATCCAAATGAGAATGATGATGAAGAAGATCCAGTCTATGATTCAATGGATGATGATGTAGAAAATAATTCCGTCAACGATGCTGCAGCCATTGCTTTAGAGGATGAATTTGTTAACCCTTACGTGCAAGATCAACCTAACGTTAAAAATGTTAGTAGATTGAAAATGTTAATAGATTATATAATAATCTAACTATTCCTAAAAATTCAAATCGTATAAACGAAATGCAAATCGCAATTATTAGTGATCGCATTGCTCAAATAAGAACCCCAACAAAATTATCAAGATTCCCAAGAGACCTTACGCGTTTTGTAAATTTTACTGCTACAGAATAAAGAAATATGGCGTGATTTATTGGTTGCCATGTGCTCAAGATTTCATGGAGGAAAATTTGATTCACCTTTGTGCTATTTTTGCCGAAGCAACATGTATTTTAAATAAAGATTCTATTTTTCCACATGAAATAAATCGGGCTGAACAGCTGATAGAAGATTATCGTCAAAACTTTGAAATGTTATTTCCACCTGAGCAGTTAGTGTACAATTTGCACCTCTTATAACATATTGTACGATCTGTTAGTGAGCTAGGTCCTTTGTGGGTAGCGTCAGGGTTTTGGTTTGAGTCCTTGAACCGAAGAGTAATAAATTATTAAATTATTAAAAAATTATTATAATGAACTAGTCCGACAGATCGAGCGTCGCAAGTCACTTGCCGCATACTTTTGGGACAAATGGTTGAAAAGTTTATGGATTTACCATTAAATCCTGCAGTAGAAAATCTCCTAAGGGAACTTGTTGCTAAAGAACGGTGGGACGAGGGACCTAACGTTGTTACTGGAAGATTTATCAACGACGACGGAGGTGCTACTGTAGTGTTATATGAACCGAAAGAAATAGTTGCATTAAGAAAAGCTGGTTTTCATAACATAAATGACGAACTTTTAATTACGCGGCACATGTAGACAGTATCAGATATCAAACACAGAATTTTAGACCCGTAAAATACAATGATTCAATTGCTCACGTCGGTGCCCAACATAGAAACGTACAAATTGAATTTGTAAATATTGTATCAATTTTAACTTGGAATTATAAAGCAGTAAAAATGCTAGGAATGTTTGGAACCGTATTTAATGTAATTGAGCCTGCCTTTGGTACAACTCACATGAAAATCATTGAGAAGTCTGATGACTTAATATATGTACCCTTAAGGTACATTGTAACTCCAACAGTATTAGTTCGATCATGTGATAATGTATATATTTCCCGATTGCCGAATCGCTGGGACAATGACTAATCATTTCATTCAAAAGAATAATTACATTTACTTTTGTATAGTTCGGTAAAATAAAATGATAACTTTTGTCTGATGCATTAAAGAGTATATTTAAAAGCATTATATTGCTATAAAAAACATTTATCTTTAAAAATAAAATTATAAAATATTTACATGATAAATATGTAAAGAATATGTATACGTCTGCCTTATTTTGTATTTACTTATATGTAGCCAAGTACAATTATTTTTTTGTGCAATCAAATATATTTTCATTTTTTTCTCAACATTTATCATCGTAGCAGAATTCATAAAATAAAATTTTTCTGAGGTGAAAATTGGAAAATATTAAAAAAAGTAAGTATCAAAAGGTAAGTATGTTTAAGAAATAATAAAGCAAAAACGAAACAAAAATAAGAAAACGTAAAGTGTCCACAATCAGATAGAATGTTACCGTTTCCCTATTGTACCTACATATCCTAAAGTTTCGATACTAATACTTACGTGTTCTTGATTTTATATTTTTTGTACAAGGATATATATTTTTCGTTGGAGTTCTTAAAACTTTTATTTTGAAGCTAATTCGCAAAAATAAGTCTTGTTTGTTAGTTTTTCCATCACGTACTTTTATTAACCAAAATTTTTAATTTTAGCTAATTTAATTTTTTTGAATAATGAACACACACCCACAAACACATTCGTTCTCACCCATACACACGCACAATCTCTCCCAAACTCACATACACACGCACACACACACACACACACACACACACACACACACACACACACACACACACACACACACACACACACACACACACACACACACACACACACACACACACACACACACACACACACACACACACACACACACACACACACACACACACACACACACACACACACACACACACACACACACACACACACACACACACACACACACACACACACACACACACACACACACACACACACACACACACACACACACACACACACACACATAGACAGACACGCACATACACTATTGCAGATACGCACATGCATATACAGTCACACAGTTACGGACCTACAGTGACGCAGCCACACAAAAACACGTGGACACACGCACAAATAAATACACGCATATACACACAGTCGCGGACACACACAGAAACATACACAGACGCAGACACATAAACGCGCGGAAACACACGCAGACACGGGTAAACACACATACGCACACACAGAAACGCACAGCTCAACACACACAAACTCGCGAACATGTACGCACAGACACGCGCAAACACAAAGCCACATACCCACACAGAGACACCCACACTCGCACACAAATACACCCACAAGCGCGCACATATACAGACACAGACACTGACACACATACAGATACACAAGCACTTACACATAGACACAAACACGCACGGTCACACGGATACAGGGCACACACTCACGGACACGGACTCATTCATACAGACACATACGAGCAGACACACAGTAACGGACACACTCATAGACACACACAACCGCAGACGCACAAACGATAACTTCAAATATATTCTAATTTTTTTAATAAATTGAATTATCATTAACTTTTACTATAAAGTTTTAGTTCATTTATTGTCACATAACTGCGTTAATCGTTTTATGGCTCTGCGTACTTGTTTTTTTTGCAATGCACTTACCGCAGAATATTTGAGGTACCTTTTCATCGAATGGACTGACATTTTAACAGTGACTATAAAACATTAATCTAATTTACTTAAATGTTATTTTTGCAAATAATAAATATTTTTATCTTCCCAAAAAAATTGTTCAAAAATCCATCATTTTTGCCTCTCTAAAGGAGTAGCTCCCCTTAATCAACAAAAAATCAGAACTTACAACTTTTTTTTATTGAAAAGTTGATGTACTTATTTAACTTACAAGTTAAAGAAAAGCTCAAGAGTAATAATCATCCTTACAATGATTCATTACTTTAACTTTAAAACAGTTAGAAGTTTTAGCTACAAAATGGTTTTATGGTTGTTTGTAATTTTTTATAACTCTAAAAAAGACAAGTATTCCAATATTTTCGACGTTATTTGTCGTAATAACCAGTCAAAGAATTCATACAAGATAATCTTATAATCTAACTTCTTTCCAAATTTTGGATTGAGAAAATAAGTAATTACCACCTAAAACGAGCACGGAAGAAAAATATTCTTTTTTACATTTTATTTTTTACTCGAGAGCAAAGCGTAATAAAGGTTTAAAATTTTTAAAGCATAATGTACTTGTTATTACTAGCTTTAAGAATTTTTTCAACCAAAATTACCAACAATTATTCCAACACGAATTTTAAAAAAATTGCTTGTTTTTGTAATATCTCAAAAACAATTGAAGATAATTGAACAAACTTTGTGCGAAAAGAAAAAAGTCCATACTAGACATAACAATATGTACAACATAAAAATAATTAATAATAAGTAAAAAATTCACTTACTCCAAATGTATACAAAGTGATGTCACCATGAATACCAAAGACTCTTTAATTAGTGGAGTAAATTTATTCAAGTACAAAAATGTTCAAGTTCTGACACTTTTTATATTTCCATAAAATCAATTTTTGTGCAATATCTCAAAATCTGTCATTCCAATTTTAACAACATAAACAAACAAAATGTTTGTCCCGCAATTACAAATTTTTTCTTATTTTACACGTGGCAAGTTTTTCGGCGAATTTTAATAATAAGTGGACAAAAACGATTTAAATTGCTTTTTTGTAACAAAAATTGTTATAAAAAAAATTAAAATTAAAATTTGTTTAAACGAATATTCTTTTCATATTAAAAGTTACTTATATTACTGATATTACCTGTGATAGTGTCAAAAAACGAGACTTCCAATAGCTACAGTAATCTAATAAATCTTGCGCAAGAGTGCAAAAAATGAATACTGTCAGAAGTTAACATTTCTACAAAAATGGAATATCCAATTATGGGATCTTTTTCTATATACAATTAATGAGTTTCACCCAAATTTTGGTACAAAAATATTGAGGTAGACTGAAGTTATATAAGCACTAAAATTGCCAAAAAAACGTGTTTGTTAGTTAAAAATAATTTTAACTGTAATAAAAAATAATATGCAGAATTTATGTTGGTTCACAATATGCAACTAAAAAAATTACAAGTAGAAAATATAAATGTAGACAAAAGATATTTTGATTTTATTTTTTATGAATTATATAGTACCATATTTTATTCAGTATGGACGGGTAGATTTTGTTTCGAGATCTAGTTACATTATTTTTCATTTTCGATCGGGTTGTAAATTACGTCTTTCTATTTGTGAAATATTTTAAACTTATATTTCTATTTGAAGCGTTAACGAAATAATAACTAATTTTGAGGTTAAAAATATAATTTTATCGATGTTTTTTATTATAAAAGATAAAAATTAAATATTTTTTTCCATACATAAACCCATCAATTAACGTGATACGAAGTAAAAATCTCTACTTTTCTAATAGGGATTCCATAGAGTCTATATATACTAGCCAAATAGAAAGCAATTTTCACACGGAATAATCTCCCCAAAATTAAAAATATATTTTATATATGAAGTGTTTTGGTAATGATTTGAGCAATTTAAATAATTTCTGAATGATAATAAATTTATTACTACTTATTATCATCCCAAATATAACAAGTCAAAATGTAAAATTTGGTTATGTTTAATACATCGATTTCCTATTTTGTACATACGTACAAGCCGGTAATTTTACTTGAAATATTACAATATATAGTGTTGATCGTGATTAAATACTTATTCCGTTGTTAAAATGTCAATGGGACCCATTTTTACGTACCCCACTAACCCAATAACCCAATAACCCAATAACCCATTTTTACGTAATTTTTATTAGCAACTTACCAGCAACTTTCAACGGTTGCAACTTATTCGCCAAGGGGTTATAACCCAACACAGCAAACTTAATAAATCAAAATCATATCAATCAAATCTCTCTATCTTTCGCTCTGTAGCTTGCATAATTTATGCAAATATAACCTATATAGGTATGATACTATCTATCCAGTATTAACAAAAAATTAGTTTATTCATTAAAATATTTTTATATAATTAGATATTAATTTATAATTATATTTGTTTATATTTTAATTTTCATATTTGTATATAATATAATAGTATACGCACGCGTAGCGATTGAGTACACGAGTGGCCGGCGAAGCCGGACACGAGTTCTGACAAGATCACTACAAGTGCGGAATTGGACTGATCATTTGGAATCTATAAGAGAAAGTACCGCAGATTGCTGAATGGAAAAGGGGAACGCGGTGCGGAGGTAGCGGAACCAGCGCAGCAGGGGGCGAAGCCTCCGCCGGGGAGTTGCTCCCCTTCCGAAAATAAGCTTTTACTTTCGTAATAAAAAATATATAATAAATATATACAATTTTGTAATAATGAACTATAACATAAATAACATAAATTAATAAAAAGAGACGTATCTTATTTATTTTACGCATACTGTGCGTGGTGTTTAAAATTTTATCATACTATGCTTTAATACATTGTTTTAAAAACTTGTTATTGTTATTACATAAATTTAACCATAATTCTAACTAACATTGGTCATTATACATAGTCAAAACATTCTGATGAAAATTTGATGAAATCGCCAGATTTCTATAGCGAAATTTCCAGCAGGATATTTCAATTCATCAATCATTTTTATTTTTAGATTTGTATAAAGTTTCTCTCGTATATCTTATAATTAGTAAGTCCTTTATTAATAATATTTTATGGTTTATTTTCTAAATTATCATCTTCCTCTCGAAGATGATTAACATCCGTAACTATAATCAAGTCTTTTGTTTAATTATTTTAAGCCCTTACAGTTAACACAATCGGCATTCATTCGTCAACCCGCCCAACAGTATACATGTATTTATATACTTAATTAAGTGTAGAAATACATTTTTTATATTTATAAAAACTATTACATCTTTTTATGTTAGTGATTCTTAGGATATGCATATATAGATCTTTATCTTGCATAAAGGTAGGGATCATTTGGTGTTGGTGCATAATTGTCTTTTATGCAACGCTATGTCATTGAAAACATTTTCGGAAATATATTTAAAATCGGGACAAAAATTATCTGTTGCGTGTTAGTAAATGGATTATGCAATATTGGGGATGGTCTATATACATCTATAGAAAGTGCAAGGGTGGTTGTGGTTTGGAGGGAGCAGATGCAGAATATCACAAGTAGTTATGGTGGTACTATGGACAGACACACTAAACCCCCACCGCGTACCCACTGTACTGCTAATACATACCCACATTCAAGTATAATTTAAATTACTTACATCGCTTTACCGATATTTAAGAAAGTATCAATCGAAAATACAATTAAAGTATTCTAATTTAAATCAAAAAGTCATATTGTTGGTGTAATTATAGGTATTGAATCGATTAAAATCGATATCAAAGTGATTTTCTTAATAAAATATAGGTATCAAGGACCCCACTCCTCAACATTATATACGCCCACCGTTTTCTTTTATTCGTTAGATAAAGAGTATTCACCGCCTAAATCTATAATTTCACTAGGTTTATAATGGTCGTCTAAACGGTGACTCGTCCCGTCTTTACAATCGTCCATTAATTCGTTTTGATGAATACATCAATATTTCATGTTTAAAAAAGAGAAAATCTCATCGGTCGATTGAAGCAGGCGAATAATATATCCTGGGACTAGTATGGTAGAATCACGCTAGAAGGTACGCTACTTCATCGCACTAATAACCTGACAGATCTCGTTAACGAGGCTATGAGGAGTAGAAAAAGATCACCACCACACGGCTACCATCAGTTTGCTCGTATACTGCGGAAAGCAGACATACCACGATAATTTATTGGTAATAATCGTCTTTGGCACGCTGTTGCCGAAGATCCATCGTCGTTGTCGTCGGATCAGTCTTCCTCGTACGATTCCGCCATAGCTTTCGAGGATAAGAGAGATGGGCAGAAGGAGGAGGAGGAGAAAGAGGGGAGCAGGAGCCTGTAAAGGAATTAAATTTTAGCGTTTTAAGAAAAAAATTGAAGAAGACCGATTTGCGAAAGAGGGGGAGGTCCGAAGACGAGAGTGTTAACATATCTTTAGTTTTACGCAAAAAACCGCGGGAAACTGACCCGCTAAAATGGACTCGTCTGACGAGAATAAGCAGCAAGAAAGAATAAGTAGCGATTATAGTGCACTCGACAGTGTGATTAATGGAATGCCGTTAGAGCTACATCTACCGGGATATCAATTCTTGTAACCCGGTACGCACGTTGAGGAACGTGTGATGCGTGGTGATACGGATATCAATCCATTTGATGCAGCCTACCTCGAACACGATCTCGCAAACTCGGATGAAAATGTTGACCGTTGGCGTGCCGATCGACAGTTAGCCAAGCGCGCTTTTTCGAGAATGTTGTCTAAAATAGCGGAAGGCGAGGAGAAAACTGCAGCTATTATTACCGTATTTTGCATGGTTAGCAAAATTATTGTCAACAAGATTTTCAGATGTCTCAGAAATGGTATAAGACGGCGTAAGCGACGGTATAGAATATCAGTAGATAAAGGCGAAGCAGATGAGGAGAAAGCTTGAAAATTTGTATTACGGTTTACCGAGACTGACTGCCTATGCTGGTGGCGATAAACTCTTGCATGAAACGCGTAAAAAATACCGTCTACAGGAGGTCGACGAGTGGCTTGAAAGTCAAGATGCTTATACTTTGCACAAATTAATGCGTCATCGATTTCCACGTCAAAATTACGCAGTTTTCAGTCCCTACGAGGTATGGCAAGCCGATTTGGCTGATTTTAGATCGTCAAAAACTTATAATGACGAGTACACGTTCCTGCACGTCGTTATAGATGTGTTGTCAAAGTACGCGTGGGTTGAGCCGCTCTTTGACAAGAGTACAAAGTCTGTTGCCGTGGCGCTTGAGCGGATTCTCAGTGCTAATCAGGGTAAGCGTCCTCTGTACTTTCAAACAGAGAGGGTTAAAGAGTTTGTCGGAATGTGAGGTTAGTCAGTTGCTGAAAAAGAATGGTATTACATATAGGACCGTGCGCGATGCTGACGTCACAGCAGTGATAGCTGAGGGATTTATTAGAACATAGAAGGGACGTATTTGGCGCTATTTTACCCACCTACATACTAGACGATACATTGATGTCTTGCAAGATGCGGTCAAGTCGTACAATAATTCGTGGCACAGTGGTATAAGATTGCCACCTTCCGCCGTAAATTTGCATAATGCGGTGAAAGCTCGGGAAAATTTAGCGCGACGCTACAGGCTGAAATGTTACGACAGCCTAAATACCGTGTTGGTGACCTGGTACGGGTCAGTCGAGCAAAGACTGTCTTTAACAAAGCATACGAGGGCGGCTGGAGACTGGAGTTGTTTAAAATTGTACGTGTGGATAGAGCGCGATTGCCATCTGTGTACATTTTGGAGAATCTCGCGGGTGAGCGAATTGATGGGTTCTTTTACGAGCAGCAATTGAGCAGAGTACGAAAAGAGCTGTCAAGTTCGGTATTTGAAATTGATGAGGTACTTCGAAGTAGGGGTAAAGACAATAAGAGATAATACTTTGTGAGTTGGAAGGGGTATCCCGAGAAATTTAATTCCTGGGTATCTGGCAAAGATTTGAAGAATTTACAATGAAGGAGGAATTTTACATGACACTGCCGAGTAGTAGTAGCAGAAGTGTATTTCCGAAGAACATGGCTACACACTTTACGACACTGTTACCGCAAAATTTTTACTTGCACGTAGAGTGGTGTGTGGGTCTATATGTAATACATATACCACTCACTTTCCAGCATATATCATCAGAGGAGGAGGAGGGGGAGGATTTTATTCACAAAAAGATATCAAAACGTCATCAAGTGCCGTTCAATGATGTACGATTTGAATCTGTGAAGGAGGGAGTGTTACGGATTAAGCCTGGAGTATATCACGAAATTGTGAGTCTCTTGGAGGAAATAAACAGCTCTAGTGGTGTGGAAGGCCATCTCGCGTTTAAGGTTCAATGCGGCGCGGCGGTTACATTCAAGTCACCTGTGCGTATACAGAGGAGTGTGCAAATTACATTCACACATACAGTCTGTCGAAAAAACTACATAGAATACTGGGTCTGGAAAATGAAAAAGTAATCTCGTGTGTGGGCGAAAAGGAGCATCGTGTTATCGGTAGTCGTCCTGCAAATCTGAGTAATGGAGTGCCAAATGTTTTAATGGCATATAGCAGTATCTGACAGCAATATGTAACGGGTGACACAAACTCACGACTCCTGCGAGTTGTACCGTTACATTTGCAAAATTATACGTACGGTGCGACCGAGATAAGAGGTTTCGCACCGGTCATGTATCTACCACTACTTTCCTCGTCCTTCCAAACAATCGAGTGTGATATAAGAAATGAACAGGGTGAATCTGTACCATTTGACTAAGGAACGTTAACCGTGATACTTCATTTCAAACGCACAGGCTAAAAAATGTCAGATTTTGACGAATTGTTTAGCGGTCAGGGGGAGGAGGAGGAGGAAGTCAACACATTCACTAAAATGCAAAGTGGCGGTGGTGGTTATCGTGCGCAGTTGGGTGGTGGTGTGGGTAGCTTTTTATATGGTTTAAGTCGTCGTGCCATGCCTATGATAATACGTGGTGGTGTAGCTGCCCGTAAGAAGGCCATTTGTGCAGGAGGACGATTTGCTGGTGACCTCAAAAGAAAGTTTCAAAACGCATTGGACAAGATTGTTGATGTTCGACCATCAGCTTATAAACAAGAAGAAGAGGGGGAAATAGAATATAAGAGGAAACGTGAAGTACAAATACCTCAATCGGTTGAAGTGTACACAGCCATTTGAATCGTAAAAAAATGGCTTTTTTACATAGTCACTCTGGAACTGTCCCTCTTTGGTATTCCGTCGACACAGACGGCGATCGAGGGTTCGTATTGGGTGCAATACAAACGAATTTCGTCTTTGGCCGATCAGTCACCTATAGAATTTACAATTCCCGGTACTACCGAATACTTGGATTTATCGCACACAGTGCTCAGCTTGCGTGTTAACATTACGCCTGTGGGGAAATCGAGCGACGAAGCTACATGCGAACCTATAAATAATTTTATGCACTCTCTATTTAATCAAGTTGATATATTGTTTAATCAGAAGCCCGTTTCACCGCCGAACAACGCCTACGCTTACATATTGTACATTGAAACTCTACTCAATTACGCACCTGCAGCAAAAAAATCACATTTAACGAGTGTTTTGTGGTGCGATGATACACCTGGCAGAAAGAACGATCCGTCAGATGGTAACGAGGGTCTATTAAACCGACGAAAGGTTATGATAGCCGGTAAAGTAGATTGGTTGGGTCATTTACCCTACGATATCTTTAATCAGAGCAGGTTATTACTAGGTGGCGTCGAGGTTAGAGTGCGCCTTGCACGCTCACACGACAGCTTCTGTCTTATGGATCCTAACGGTGAATTTACCGTGAACATCATTGAGGCAACGCTATTTGTTCGTCGTTTAAAAATTAATCCAAGTGTTTCACTTGCCCACGAGAGGGCATTGACTAAAACGACAGCAAAATATCCACTTACACGTGTGGTGGTTAAAGCTGTAACGCTGCATAACGGTATACAGGGAGAGACAATAGATAATGTTATTTTGGGCCAGCTACCAGAGAAAATTATTATTGGTTTTGTCGAGAATAAGGCGTACAATGGCGACAAGAATCTCAATCCATTTAATTTTAAAAACTTTAACATTAATTTCAACCAGACTTTAAAAACAATAAAATGTACGTGGAGGCGTATCATACTCTATTTTCGGGGACAGGTGTACATTTTTTGAATTTTGGAAATTTCATTAGTCGCGAAGCTTGTGCAAACGGTTACTGCCTGCTTGCGTTTGACTTGACGGCAGATTTATCGGCGAATGATACCTCGCATTGGAATTTAGTAAGAAATGATAACGTGTTAATAGATGTGAGATTTGACGACCCGCTTTCTACTCCCGTAAATTGTGTAATTTATGCAGAATGTGAAAATTTGATAGAGATTGACTCGTCGGACAGGTTATAATTGATTGCAGTGGCTAATTTGAAGAATTGATTTGTAAACAACAACATGCTTTTACACTCCCTCTACTGCTATTACTAAACGAGACCATGATGATGGTGATGATGAGAGAAAAGAACGGAGAAGAATTGCACGTATAAAAGACGCTGTTTTCTGGAGCAATAACGCAGTCGTCGTCTGTACGAGTCAGTTATAATATTATGGATTTCGTGATTCATAATCAGTGCTTTAAAGATAACAAGAATTGTATTTTACCGAAAGAGGTGGCAGTTTTTGCTCTAAAGCATGATTTTAGTGCACATTGGATCATATCTCCTACGTGTATGTTTAAACGTTTAAGAAAGGACATTTTGAAGCAAAATAATTGACTGCCGTTGTATCATCATGGTTTAGATTGGCATCATGGCGACGTGACGCTGAAACATCTACCAAAAAAATTTGCAAGATATTTTTAGCAGAGCCCGCAAAATATGCGTAAAAGGAAGGGAGATGTTTGAGTTTGTTAGGAAGCAGTCAGCACGCGTAGCCGTGAAACTATTAACTTGGAACTCGATGACTCTTGGCCACCGTTTAAGCATTTAAATTGGAGTGAAAAGTATTGTTTACAGCACGCTGTGAAACCCTCTTATTTGCAGTATAGCTGCGCATTGAACAATGCATTTCGACTAAAGTGTTGGTTAAGTAAACGAGACAACTTGGAGGGGAAATGGTCGTTTGACCCACCTCTGAATCTCTGCGATGAATACGTTCGATATTCTGGAAATTCTGCGGAGACTAAATATTCATACGATTGGGGTGTACCCTGTGGACGAGATACCCCAGATATGGTCAAGGCCAGCTGATCTTGCTTTCAACACGCAACCACGGAGGAAGCGTGGTGAACATTGGGTGGCTGTGTACGTGACGAGAGACGGCACGGAGTTTTACTTTGACAGTTTTGGTGTGCCACCACGTATTCCTGCATACATAAATCGTATACACAAAAATTGCAAAAAATTTAAGTGGAATCGTACCCGCTTACAAAGCACATTTTCGAACGCGTGCGGCTACTATTGTATCATGTTTTTATACTACATGGCGAGCGAATTAGGTTTCACGCGTTTCTTGGAAAACTTTTCGTCTAACTTTGTAAAAAATGACGAAATTGCAAAAAAATTTCTTGAATGATTACGTTTGTGAAAATACCAATGATGCTTACTCTGATGATTTGTGAACGAGGTTTGATTGGTGCCCCACTATCCAAAAAGTAGAATAAATTGAAACGATTTTGCGAGAGGTTGGATCAGTCTCTTTTGAGCTCGCAAGCGGACAGTTGTACAGCAAGTGGAGAGAAAAAACATCATGGCTGCACGCAAGTACCGCTGTCATCAGGTATTACCGATGGTCTACGGATTAAACAATTTATACAACAAAATAATACTTGGAAACTTGGGAAGCCTTCAAAAGTCAACTTGAAAAAAATGGTAAATATTTCGATGTTTATGAAAGTGACGATTTATTGGACCAGCAGATTACTATGAGCTATTCGGATCGAGCAATCGAGCTGATTGAGGATGCGCAGAGGGAGGAGGAGGAGAGTGAGGAGCCGATAAAAAAGCGATATCGGCGTTCCACGGTATTTAAACGAATAACCTTTGAAAATATTTAAAAAACTATGTAAATGTATTGATAAGCGGATTGAATATTTAACAAAGGTGGCAAAATGTATGATTGTTGTGTTGGATGAAATTGTGTCTAAAGTTAAATCTACATTACAGTATAAAGAAAATGCTCAATATACGTATTACATGATGTGCGATGTTGAATATGCGGCGCGTGTTGTGGATAAGAGTATTATTATAAAGAAAGTCATTGATAATTTACAGAAAAATGAATTAATTTTAAGTGAAGAATATGTATCTATAGTGGTGCATGAACTGATTGCGCTATATTTGTATACGCTTGTGGTACTATTGAATAAATCGTTTTATTCGGATTATTAGCAGAATGTGTGCATGTGTACCTTTTGAAAATTACCATTATATAATTCGTGTAATATCGATCGAAGTACCTAGAATAAATAATTATTACCATAAATAATGATTTATAAATTACTTATTTTTCTCACTCCCCCACCCGAACTTCTATCCCATTGTCCGTGACAACATTTTATTTGCAATTATATTTAAAAATTCTTACCTTTCATGCATTAAAACAGTAATATTTGGAATTTTGCTGAAAATAATATTTTCTAAAATGTGGCATGGAAAAATTTGCTAAATTTGAATTTGTCTTGTCAAATTTGTCTTGTCTTGTCAAAAAAAAAATCTTGATTTTGAGAGAAGTGGTACTATGTCCAGGCACAACAAATATGACCTTGTCTGTAGACAGGGGTTAATCGAAGTCAAGGTCTGGGTCCGGTGGTGGGGGTTTGTTGTGTCTGTCCATAGTACCACCATAACTACTATCACGCTTGCAATTATAAAAATCGGTATTAAATTTATCTTATGGGTATTACTCCATGGTAATAATATATTGGTGTGGTATAAGTATTCAGTGTTGTAAGGGTGCAGGAGGAGAAACAAAGGTGAAGGCGTCGAATATTACCCTACTGAAAAACCTCAGGTGAGAAATCGCCTGAGAAATCACCTGAGAAATCACATAGTGAATCGATTCGGCTGATGACTCGTCCTTCAATCGATGCGATTCTTTCACACGCAAAAGATGTTTCCCGTACCTTCATAAATGTCTAACCTGTAAAAAGAAAAAATATAAAACTATGTATCTATTTGTATAATTTGAAAATTTATAAAGAAATACTAAAAGTATACATTTATAGTTTAAACTTAATAAAAACCAAAGAAAAAAGAACTTATCTGTTAAATAGGGTTGATAGCCGGGGTTGATTCACCATCACCAGGTCTCAATTAGCTTTTTGCATCTTATTCAACATTACCCTTTCCACGCACTGCATTTTTCAATGTTAAAATTACGATATAAGCATCTTAATTTAGCGGTGAAATAACTATTTATTGCGCGAGAGCTTAGAAAATAGTTAGATGTTAAACTGAAGTTGGTTTGTTTTTAATGCAAAAAATCGATGATCTTGACGTTGTCCATTGTTAAACCAACCAGCTTCAGTTTGATGTCTAACCTTTTCGTGAGCTACCACGCAATGCGAATCGTTTGCGTAAGTAAGAACTCTACATCTAAATAATCGGATATCATAATTTTATCGTAGATAAAAGTAGTGCGCTTAAGGGGCAATGTTGAATAATATCATGACAAATAATTTTTTAAATATTGTAACTCGGCTCTGACTATTAGTGTTTCAACAAATATTTATATGCATGCCTCTAAATGTTAAAAATGTTTAGCAAAAAGGTTTCAGCCCTTTCAAGCTCATGGAACACCTATACATAGAGGTTGAAATGTCCAAAAACATAAAAAATAATTTTTTTTAAAAGTGTAGCATGGCTCGGTTTTATTACTGACTCGCCAAATATTTGTATACTCTCTCATTATATTACATTACGTGAAACCCATACATATGGAGGTTGAAATGACCGAAAACCATGAAAAATTATATTTAAAAATTTTACTTTGCATGGTTTTCAGACATTTCAACCTCTATATATAGGGGTTCCATGTAATTTACAGGTCTGATACTTTTATTTTAAACATGTTTAATATCTAGAAGGGTGTATAATAATATTTAGCATGACACTAATAAACCGAGTTACAATTTTTTAACAATTATTTTTCTTGTTTTCGGAAATTTCAGTCATACTTTTCGTATGGTACCATTTATAATTATAATCTGGGGGACTCGATTTCATAAATTACACACTAAAAAGTACAATTAAAAACAATATTTATTTAGACCTAAATCGCATGAAGCATAAAATTTGATCGTTTTTTTTGAGGTTTTCGACCATTGTACATCAGTCCCTCAGAGATTCCCTCAGAACCCGGAGAAGGTAGTCTGGTACCTGGAACACTGTTTCCAGTGCTTTCAGAATATTAACTCACATCGACTAGTTGAACGTGTTCCTGAAGCCAATAAAACCAGAGGTCTATTTGCATGGTACCTGAGGTTTCGTCCGTCAAAGATATTCTCAACCACATTTATTAATATTATTATTATTTTCTTTATGTATTAATTATAATTATGTCTGCGCATTACCTAATTTTTTAATCAAGTAATTTTACCATAGGTTAGTTAACTATACTTTAGGAAAAATACTGTATGTATGTTTGGTTTTGTACATTGATATTTTAAAGTCACTGTACTATTAGTTTAACATTTTTCCTCAGCTTTCTAAGAACAGGAATAATAATAAATTATATGTTGTTTAAATTTCTAGCAGGCTCCTATGTCGCTGCCTCATCCAACAACATTGACGTCGATTCATGCCTCGTTACCACATTTCTTACCGTCGCCGGCACTAGCATCACCCGTTGGCTCTTCGTCTTCACAGCCAAGTATCGCCGTTAGTAACGCACCATGCTCTACTCTCTTCGTTGCTAATCTTGGTCAGTTCGTCTCTGAGCATGAGCTTAAGGAGATCTTCAACAGGTAGGTTGTAGGCTACTTTTTCTTTAATTACTTTCTTTTGTATATGCAATTCAATAGTTTTGTCGTATATTCTGCTATTAGAAGATATTGGTGTAGTAATCACATAATACGTTTTTAATTTACCGTTCATTTTATGGTAAATTGAAGTTAAGCAATTTTCACTTTTCGACTTATAAAAGTAGGTAACGTCCGGATAGCTTTCTAACAAGTACAATGCAGACACACAATTTCCATAATATTGGTAAATGTTCGAATGCTAAAAATTGCACTCAAATGTGCAGGACAAAGAAATAATTAGAAAAAAACGATTGATATAAAGTTGGTAGAAAACTAATATCACATATTTGTAATGAAAACAAATGTTAATTGCAGATCAAGCATCGAGAAACCAAGTAAAGGAAATATATTACATAATCTTAGAATCATCTTTAAGTAAAAACTAGACATATATATATATATATATATATATATATATATATAGGACACTCCACGTGAAGTGGTCCGATCAAAATTTTTAAATGCACCAAATTTTGGGTGCACACTGCAAATGTTTTTCAGAATACAGAAAAAAATTTTTAGGTAAGGAATCTATTTGCTCAAAAGTTATTCTAACCTCAAAAAGTGAATTTTTCCAAGTTTTTTCAACACCAGCTGGGTTAACCGCTATTTAACTCAAAATCTATCAACTTTTACTATAGAACATTGTATGTAACATTCGTTGCTAATTATGTCTAGAATTTATTCTTCTGGGTTAGAATTTCTAATCTCAAGGTCAATGTTACATAAAGTATATGTCAATATTCAACTTGAAAAAAGTGTAAGTGCGCCACAATTGATTTTTTTATTCAAAATTATAAAAGAAAGCTTGGAGCAATATCTTTTAAATCGTCTGTAGCATTTTTATGGCCATTGATTCTGTAAAAAGTAAATCAGGTTTATAATAGATAAAATGAAAGATAAATCAGGCAGAGCTGATGACATTAATACCAAAACCTTAAAAACAATATCCAATTTCATTATTGAACCACTAGTCTATATTTTTAATATCTGCATAGATAAATCTATATGGCCGACTGCATTAAAAATGGCAGAAGTAATACCTATTTTTAAATCGGATAATAAACACTATGCAACGAATTATAGACCTATATCGCTAATATCAAATGTTGCTAAAATTTTTGAAAAAATTATTCACAAAAGAGTACATAATTTTATTGCTAAGCATGGCATATTAGCTGAAAATCAATTCGGTTTTATTAACCCGTTAATGCGCAAATACACGTTTTTGTGCACACATTTTCTAACTCAAAATTCTACTAGAAAAACAAAATAGTTTTTGGCGGTAATCCTATATAGGGGGTTTTTGATGGCCTTCTTTCAAATTCTGCAACTTATTTTCTAAAAAACATTCGATAACTATATTAATTTTTACTTTTTTTTAAAAAAAGTCAAAATTTTTTTGCATTTTTCTTTTAAATTAATTTTTGTTGCTGTTTCTGCATTTGGAAAATGATACAACCGACAGGCATCGAGGTCTGAATGTCTGAAGTTTCCGAAACCTTGGTTCTGAACTTCTTTTCCCCTCTTAGTTTTTCCAAAATGGCGGTTTTTTTAAATCGCATGATGTTAAACTTATAAGGAAAAATTAATTGGATATAATTATGGATTAAAACGTAAATTTTGAAAGAGGGTGCAAATTACGAATTACGGGAGAAATAGAAGAAACAGGTTTTTATTTATATACCGCTAAAATGTTATAAATAGTTCTTTTAAATTAATATAAATATTTATTTATTTAAGAAGAAAGTTTTATTACTCTAAAAATACAAAATATTAATAATATAGAACTTTAGGCGATGTTCTTTCGTCATTAAATAAATTAATTTTAGGAGGTGAAGTTCTATTTAGATCCGTTTAAAATAATCCAAAATTTTAATAAGTAGTTACTAAATACTGGTACTAAATTTTGGTAAGTTAATTTTTCATTAACATTTATAATTATTAAAATATAAATTTAAGTTTTATAAGAATTCATATAGTTTAAAATTTATTTATTTATTTATTTATTTATTTATTTATTTATTTATTTATTTATTTATTTATTTATTTATTTATTTATTTATTTATTTATTTATTTATTTATTTATTTATTTATTTATTTATTTATTTATTTATTTATTTATTTATTTATTTATTTATTTATTTATTTATTTATTTATTTATTTATGTATTTATTTATTTATTTAAAACTTAAAACTACTTAAGACTACATAATACTAGACTTGTAACTAAAGATTAAGCTAACTTTAAGCTTAGTTAAATAAAACTCAAAATAAATAAAAGTAGTGAAACCTTCACCACTTGAAGTATACTTGACAGTGTGAATTCTCCACTACCAATATTTGATTAACATGGCTCTAGCTGTTGTAAAACTCTCAGTTGAAGTATTTCGGTCTCTTGCAAAAATAATTTTCTCTACGTTGTTTAATCTAGTCGGACAAGTAAGTCCTACGGCACAAGTAACTCTAAAGTGGGGAAATATTTCTTTATGTTGATTAGGGGAATCACATTTACACGTAGATGTAAAAACTATATCATCAATAACTACTAGATCCTTACAAGAGGGCTGTTGTTTTAGAGGGTAAACAGAATTTGTCAAAATTTGCTTTCCTCCTATTCCTCTATCAAAATAAAAATTTGCTTTTTTACATCCAATGTAGTTAAGGTCACCGTCAGACATACGAATGGCATTATGTTGTAGTATCCTTTTTTCTGTAAAATTATCAACTTTCATTCTTTTACTATTTTCAATCGCTATAGTGTCTATTTTAGAAAGAACTGTTTCAATAGGTAAATATTTTTCACTAAAAAATTTTGTTCACTAAAAAATTACTGGTTTAAAGTGCAACTATTCTTTTAGCTTTTTTTTTCTTCACATTTTGAGAGTACATTACATTTTTTGAGTATAGATTATATTAGCGATAAAATTCTGAAAAAACTCGAGAACAAATTGTTTTTTCAAACTTCAGTGTTTTTTTGTTTACATTAGTCTTATCATTTTTTCTTTAAATCTGGCCAAAATTTTGACAAGAGATTCTGACAGCAGAAAATCTTACGTCAGAAAGTCTAGAAGCAAAATTTTTTTGTAACACGCACGAATTTTGCGTTTTGGCGCCCTAAAAATGGGGTCTAAAGTATCCCTTTAGCAACCGGCGGGCGTAAAAGTACTTTAGCGCTGCTGAGATTCAACAAACAACAAAAACTCATAATCTTATCTGCTCCCTATAGATTTAATGTAATGGTGCGTGCGTGCTTGTACGTATATATATATATATGTATATGTATATGTATATGTATATATTGTGACGGTATGCTTGCCTAGGGGAAAAATCATCGAGTCGCCCGTATCATAACCACATAGTTCGTGGCGTACAAACCTGACTAGTATCACCGATTTGGTATCTCGTACTCGATGCTTTGAACAGACTATATGTCTACATATATGATGTTTACAAATATTTCCCGCGTAGCGGCTGCGGTTAACTGTCCGCACACTTGCCGTTAAAGTTATTAGGAAATCGTGCTTCGGTTTCCAATAACGACAGGTAAATGAGTAATCTTTCCTGAAATATACCGCGGAAAAAAAATGATAAGTGAGTTCGCGAGAGCCCGTATACTTATATACGGCTCATAGGATGACGGAGGAATATATCTATATGCGACGGTTTCAAATCTATGAATCAACACGATTTGAAATATAAATAAATATGAACAGTTTTATTAGCTTTTTAAGAATCAAATGTGGTATATAATAAATATAAAACAAATATCGGTCGAGGTCAATGCACGTACGAGGGTTGAGTCGTAATCATCGGCTCAACGCGGGGGGAAAAGGGGTACGCGAACTAACTCTTCTAAACTACGAATAACCGTGATAAAATTAATTTATTCGCTGTAATTATCGTTCGCACGAGAAGTGGTACCACTTACTTTTTATCCTGTTCGAATCACAAAGAAAGCAATAAGAAGTAACAGCTAGCTTTCTCTCTCTCTCTCTCTCTCTCTCTCTCTCTCTCTCTCGCTCGTGTTACTCTGGAGACAGTATCAATCCTCAACCGCCGAAAAAACTCTCGAAATAAATATCGTTTAAACCGGGACGTTTACAGCCGCTCGTGTCGTCGCGACCTATCCCAAACGCACCGGTCCTCCTGCGCGTGCTACCACTCTCTCTCCTATTGCCGATTTTGGTTGCGCGGCTGTTTGCGTCGTTGGGTATATATATATCTATATATTGTGACGTGGTATTCGCGAACTCGGTACACTTAATTATTTTTAATAATTAAAATTAAGCGTTGGGCCGCGTTGCCCAATACCGCGCACACAATTAATTTATTTGTTTTTCCGTACTGCGGCTGTCGCCAAGAACGCGAGTTCGCTGGCACGAACGGTGTGGAGGATTCGGGCGATCCTCCTTGCCTCGACACGATACGTAAATTATTAGAATGTCGGCGGGAGCAGGGAGAACGAAATAAACACACAATAATTAAAATAAAAATAAAAGAAATATTTATTTTGATGTGTATTAACAAAATGGCCACTCAGGCCGTGTGCCGCGACAAACGTTGCTTCGCGCGGGCGGAAGTCCCAGGAAACCTGTCGGATCGAGATCCTCGCCTGCGACAGGTTTCACTCCCAGGAATCGCTGTTCGAGTACCGTTGTACTCGAACACACTCCCAATGTACACACACGATAGTAAATTTAAACACATACCGGTGACAGCCAATCCTCGGCGACTGGTCGACCTCCTTGACAAGGGGACGACCGGCGGTTGAGGTGGTAAAGGTGGCCCTTGCCGCGGCGAGTGAGTCGCGATCCGCGATATCACACGCGCACGACCCCGTCCTTGATATACACACACGCACAAACACACACAAAACTACACGGGACACGCGTGTGTCCACCCGGGTCTCCGCACTTAGCTCTGCTCCGGAAAAACCGTTCACAGAGCTTACTACAGAAATGGGTGGAATGTACTCTCGGCACTCACGAGCAGTACAATTCGGGTAAACAATATAATAATCCGTCCCGATCGACGGATCATTACACACTGATTAGGCGATCGCCTAATTTCACAAAAAAGAGATGGGAGTGGGGAAACTCACACATTCTTTCGCGCTCCCATCCCTACGTATAGTCGCGCGCGTAATTGTACACTCGTAGAAAAATACCTACCGAATTCGATAATCATGCGTGAATATCACTTACCATTACAATATATATTGGTGTGTGTATAATATTAAGCTCCATAAAAAGTTTCTACAATTGAAATTACTGAAATCAAAATAGCAACGGCAAGTATTTTATAGATATCAACAGAAATTTTTTATTTATTTATTGCAGTTTCACTTTCAATAATATTATCATTCATTATTAAATATTCCACGTTGAATTTGTGCCTCTAGATAGTACCTTATATAAAACACCTTCTACGAAGGTGTCAACATTCTCAAGTAGGTTTCCAATCACACTTTAAAAAATGTTATCTGATAAAAAAATCTTAAATTATTACTTCCATCCTATTTCTACTTATATTTTGCTTAAACTTCATAAAAAGTTTCTGCAATAGAAAGTATTGAAATCAAAGCGAAATAATCGACAAGTAATTTTGATTAAATATTTATATATTTCTTTTTGCTTAAACTCCATAAAGGTTCTGCAATAGAAAGTACTGAAATCAAAGCGAAATAATCGACAAGTATTTTTTACGATACCATACATTGTATTTTTTTAAATTAATCTTTTATATATTTTGCTTCAACTCTATAATACTTTTTATTAATTTCCACAAAAATGATAAAAAAGAAACTTCTTTTTTTTATTCTCTTTAATAATAAACAATGTCTATCCATCCCGTGCTTTATATCAATAGATAAACAATTTTATAGAATAATAATAATGTGTTAATACCTTTCTTATATGTAACTTATATTCCATAATAGTTTTCTGCAATTGAAAGTACTGAAATCAAAAACACCTTCCAAGAAAGTGTCAAAACTGCAATTATTGTGTTATTCTAATCAAACTTTGAAAACTGTTATCTGATAAATAAATTCTGCAATTCAATCTGACATTGTTATCTCATAAATAAATAATTTTATTTCTAACTCCCTTATTTTATGTACTTCTTTGAATTTCAATTAAACATTTCTTTAAATATTACGAAAATTTCATATAAGAAATTTCTGCAATTAAAAGAACTAAAATCAAACAGAAAACAACAAGTATTTTGAATCGTACCATAAATTTATATTTTAAATAAACATATATTTATATATGGGTTATTCCACGTGAAGTGGTCCGATCAAAATTTTAAAATGTACTAAATTTTGGGTACACATTGCAAATGTTTTTCAGAATACAGAAAAAAATTTTTAAGTACTGGAATCTATTTGCTCAAAAGTTATTCTAACCTCAAAAAGTGAATTTTTTCTAGTTTTTTTCAACACCAGCTGGGTTCACCGCTATTTAACTCAAAATCTATCAACTTTTACTATAAAACATTATATATAACGTTCGTTGCTAACTATGTCTAGAATTTATCCTTCTGGGTTAGAATTTCCAATCTCAAGGTTAATGACAAATAAACTACATGTCAACATTCAACTTAAAAATAGTGTAAGTGCGCCACAATTGATTTTTTTATCCAAAAGTCTAAAAAAAAGCTTGAAGCAATACCTTTCAAATGGTCTGTAGCATTTTTGGGGCCTTCAATTCTGTAAAAAGCTATGATAATTTAAAGAAACTCGAAATTTTTTAAAAAATTTAAATGGGAATTATCATGTTAATTTTTGTGTATTTTATGTCTTTCTTTAAATTATCATAACTTTTTACAGAATTGAAGGCCCCAAAAATGCTACAGACCATTTGAAAGGTATTGCTTCAAGCTTTTTTTTAGACATTTGGATAAAAAAATCAATTGTGGCGCACTTACACTATTTTTAAGTTGAATATTGACATGTAGTTTATGTAACATTAACCTTGAGATTAGAAATTCTAACCCAGAAGGATAAATTCTAGACATAGTTAGCAACGAATGTTATATATAATGTTTTATAGTAAAAGTTGATAGATTTTGAGTTGAATAGCGGTAAACCCAGCTGGTGTTGAAAAAAACTAGAAAAAATTCACTTTTTGAGGTTAGAATAACTTTTGAGCAAATAGATTCCAGTACCTAAAAATTTTTTTCTGCATTCTGAAAAACATTTGCAATGTGTACCCAAAATTTGGTGCATTTTAAAATTTTGATCGGACCACTTCACGTGGAATACCCCATATATATTACTTAAACTTCGTAAATAGTTTCTGCAATTGACTGAAATCCAACTCTAATTGACAAGTATTTTAAACCATGCAAATATTTCTACCAATCTGAATACAGATTTTTTTATGAAAAGAATCTTACACTATTACTTTTCATTTCTGGCCCTCTCATGTCTTACAGTAATAAATAAATAATATTCTAATGATATTAATTTGTGCAAAATTAATTTTTGCAACACTAATAAAATGGAAATTTCTTTTTTATTCTTATAACCTTTAGAGGACGGGATGGCCCCTATACGGGCCATGCCCATGATCGACCCTTTACATGTGTTAGTTTTGAGATGTGAGTCGTCACAAAAACTCGATTTCTATAGAATAGTGAGAGAAAACAGTAAACCCAAATCCCCGCCCTCTAAACGTTAAAAGTTATCCGATGTTTTTAGACATTAATTTTATTGAAAAAAGAAGCTTTTTCGAACCAGAAAATTCCCGTCCTCTAAAGGTTAAATAATAAAATAATACTTGCACCACCGTTGGTTAAACGCTTCATATATGTGTTAATTCTTACTTACTAATATACTCCTGTATATTTATGAAAGTATAGTACCGTGAAGAATCTGCAATGAGTAATAGTAAATAAATATAGCAATACTTTCTGGCAATTTTATTATTCTACATCACCAATGAAACAATAGACATAATTATTTTTATCTAATAAAGTTTACAAGTTTTTGTTAGTAGTTTTGTAAAATAATTATTATTTCACTTAACTAAGTATATACAATCTACATGATTTTACCAATTAATTCAGGTGCTTATTAATAATAAATTATTGGTTTATATATCGTATACAGTCTTGTTTCAAAGGGTTTTGACCTTCTTAATTGGAAGGTGTTTTTGATTTCACTACTTTCAATTGCAGAAAACTATTATGGAATATAAGTTACATATAAAAAAGGTGGTAACATTATTCTATAAAATTGTTTATCTATTGATGTAAAGCACGGGAAGGATAGACATTGTTTATTTAAAGAGATTTAAAAAAAAGAAGTTTCTTTTTTATCAGTTTTGTGGAAATTAATAAAAACTATTATTTATTATTTCGGCTATAACTGTACTCTATTCTAACGGTTTTGAGGCTACTTTTATTTTAAATTATATCTATTTTATCTCAGTTGTTTATTCAACTTTGGTTTGTGTATTAATATTTGATATTCAGAATTAATAATTAATATTTGATAGTTTAGAAGTTATAAACATTTAAAGTAAAGCGTTTTATTTATAAATTTTTCTCTAACGTTTAACTTTTGAAAAAACGATTGTTAGGGTCTGCGGCTCTGGCGTTTTTATATTTTTATCATGTCTACAACCTTTCTCCTTATTCCATTTTTTTATTAGCTCATTTCTGAGCAACAATGCACTATTTTGCTCGCATTTTATTAGCACCCCTGCTTGCTGGTTAGTCCGCTTGTTCATTTCCTACTATTCCGGAGTGCCCTGAAACCCATAAAGTAATTAATAATTTTTTTTATAACAATTGAAAACATTTCTTAATTTTTTAAACAAATTATATTATTATAAACTTTTATTTAAAATTTTTTGACCAATTCTGTGTCACATAACTATTTTTATTAATTAATTAATTGCGAGACTCCGTACTCTGATTTTTTTCCATAATGGACTTACCGCAGGATATCTCAGGAATCATTTCATCGAATAGACTGAAATTTTAACAGTAACTTTTAAATATGTTTTTAATCCACTTGAGTGGTATACCAAATTATTTAAAAATTCAAACATGGTATAAAAAAAGCTAAATTGTATTTATTTAAATAAATATTTAGATTTTTATTGAAATTCTGTTTCATTCAAGTGGATTAAAATAATATTTAACAGTTACTGTTAAAATTTCAGCCTATTCGATGAAGTGGTTCATAAGATATCCTGCGGTAAGACCATTATGGAAAAAAATAAGTGTACGGTGTCTCATAATTAATTAAAATATTGTTGTATGTATCATGATTTTTTGTACATATTATTATTAACTTTTATTTAAAATTTCTTGGCCAATTTATGTCACATAACTGTTTTAATTAATCTTGAAAAACTTATATACGATCTGACGGAGGCAAAGGAAAAAATCTTAAAAAGACAGATTTTTTGTAAAAAAGCAACGTTTCGTTGGCGTGGTCTGCCAACCTCTTCAGGCTATTTATTAGACACAAAAAAACTAAATTACAATTGAGAACGCACAAAAATATACTGACAATAAAAGATCTAATTTCGTACCTTCAGTTGGATTATCGATGCGGCAAGTGAATACAAATAATATATTAAATTATGTGTACATCGTCGTGTTTATATATGTAGCGAGTATAAACACAGGAAACGTCAAACGGTTGTCAATTAGGCGTTTAAATTTTTAAGAACTGGCAAATAAGTAGTATTCACAAATTTTATATCTGTCTTGTTGATATTATTACTGTCAATTTTTTTGTATCATTTCGGAAATTAATCGCTTGCTGTAATTACACTCACTATATACAATTTTTACGCCATCCCAGTCAAATACATGTTTAAAAAGAGATACATGTCGATTAACCACTGAATCTGGATTTTTATTATTTCTATGTTCTTTCATCCTAGTTTTTAAAGAATGCTTCGTTTCACCAACATAAGATGCATTATATTATTATTAACTTTTATTTAAAATTTCTTGGCCAATTTATGTCACATAACTGTTTTAATTAATCATTAATCATAAATTATATTATCACAAATTTTACACTCTTATAATATTCAAACAGTACCATTAGTACAAAAAATTTTCAATTCCGTAATTAAATTAGGCAAAGACTGTACTAAAAAACTAGAACACACAAATGTTGTCTATAAATTTAAATGCAAAAATTGCCCTGCATCTTATGTTGGTGAAACGAAGCATTCTTTAAAAACTAGGATGAAAGAACATAGAAATAATAAAAATCCAGATTCAGTGGTTAATCGACATGTATCTCTTTTTAAACATGCATTTGACTGGGATGGCGTAAAAATTGTATATAGTGAGTGTAATTACAGCAAGCGATTAATTTCCGAAATGATACAAAAAAATTGACAGTAATAATATCAACAAGACAGATATAAAATTTGTGAATACTACTTATTTGCCAGTTCTTAAAAATTTAAACGCCTAATTGACAACCGTTTGACGTTTCCTGTGTTTATACTCGCTACATATATAAACACGACGATGTACACATAATTTAATATATTATTTGTATTCACTTGCCGCATCGATAATCCAACTGAAGGTTCTCAATTGTAATTTAGTTTTTTTGTGTCTAATAAATAGCCTGAAGAGGTTGGCAGACCACGCCAACGAAACGTTGCTTTTTTACAAAAAATCTGTCTTTTTAAGATTTTTTCCTTTGCCTCCGTCAGATCGTATATAAGTTTTTCAAGATTAATTAAAACAGTTATGTGACATAAATTGGCCAAGAAATTTTAAATAAAAGTTAATAATAATATGTACAAAAAATCATGATACATACAACAATATTTTAATTAATTATGAGACACCGTACACTTATTTTTTTCCATAATGGTCTTACCGCAGGATAACTTATGAACCACTTCATCGAATAGGCTGAAATTTTAACAGTAACTGTTAAATATTATTTTAATCCACTTGAATGAAACAGAATTTCAATAAAAATCTAAATATTTATTTAAATAAATACAATTTAGCTTTTTTTATACCATGTTTGAATTTTTAAATAATTTGGTATACCACTCAAGTGGATTAAAAACATATTTAAAAGTTACTGTTAAAATTTCAGTCTATTCGATGAAATGGTTCCTGAGATATCCTGCGGTAAGTCCATTATGGAAAAAAATCAGAGTACGGAGTCTCGCAACTAATTAATTAATAAAAATAGTTATGTGACACAGAATTGGTCAAAAAATTTTAAATAAAAGTTTATAATAATATAATTTGTTTAAAAAATTAAGAAATGTTTTCAATTGTTATAAAAAAAATTATTAATTACTTTATGGGTTTCAGGGCACTCCGGAATAGTAGGAAATGAACAAGCGGACTAACCAGCAAGCAGGGGTGCTAATAAAATGCGAGCAAAATAGTGCATTGTTGCTCAGAAATGAGCTAATAATAATCAAGAAATGTTTTCCATTGTTATAAAAAAATTATTAATTGTTAAAATTGAATATTGTTTTTTTCAATTTTAACCCAGGCTTACCCCCTTAAATAAATAATGTTTTGCTTTACAAAATTTATAAATCTTTTACATTGTACCCAAATAATTTTTATTTATTAAATTTTCATTATAATAATTATCTGCTATACATAACCGTTTGAAATAATATTATTCTTTGTTTAATGAAAACTAACTTTGAATGAAGATTAACATCTGTAATAACTCTCCTTTAATAATTCTCCCTTATTAAAATCCTTTCTTATTTTTAACTAGTACAATCATTAATATGTTCAATACTATAGACATATTTGCTTGCATTTGGTTAATGTTTATTTTATTTAAATTATCGATGTTTGCAATAAGTTGATAATGTTTCTGTATCCATATTTTCCATTTTTACTTTCTATAATTTGTTATATTTATACTTAACTATACTGTCTTTAATATACGGATTTTCACCGCTCAAATTTTTATTATAATTAATACTATTAATACTATAATTTAAGGGTTAGCAGCAATGTACCTTTTTGGTGGCATTTTAAAGCATTTAAAGAACAAGTTTCAATGTTTTGAGATTTTAAATACGTATAGTCATCTTTTAAGTGTTCTGATTTATTATTTTTAAGTAAAAAGTCGAATATTACATAATTAAGGCGACGTCAAAGCCACTGCAGAAATTTTAATTTTGCGCCAAAAATATAATGTGAATGATGTAAATGTATATATGTATCAAACGTTAATTAAAAAACATAAACATTGCAAATCATTTAATTTTTGTAAATATATTTCTATGATTACTTTCACAGTAACTTATGAGTTTATACAACCCTTTTTATACTGAAAATTCTCCAATTTTTTAAGATTATGTTTTTGCCGAGAAATGGTTTTAAATCTATTTAAAGAGACCGGTAAAAAATTTTGACCATCTACCTACTTGTTGCACAGAAATTTTACTTATTAAATCGTGTTTAAGAGACCCTAACGAATCCCTCATGTCTGATCACCCTACAATTATTTTTATTTTTTATTTCTTTCAAAAAATTTTAAGTATGATGCTAAAGCCAATTATTTATTCAATGTACTTTGATTGTTGATGCTCTTCATAATTTTATTGTCTGTTAACTTCTATGTCGATCTGAAAGAGGCCGGTAATGAGAAAAAAGACGATAATGTTCCAAAAATTCTGCTTTTTATTAAGCGACGTTTCGTTGGCTTAGTATGCCAACCTCACCAGGCTAATTTATTAAATAACAAGACAAAAACATTTTACAAACAGACTGTAAATTAATACCAACATCAAATAAACATTGAAACAAATAATTACCTTTAAAAATAAGTCACGTATAATCACATAGTCAACATTTCAAATGTATAGATATGGAAACATATCTTGTCAGAAACCAAGTTGAACTGTAAATAATAATGAAAATAAACGCAACGCTGCTCGTATTTATAAATAGCTGATAAGCGTAAACATAAATGGATACATATGAAACTAAGATTTTAAATGTCTTACGACCGGCCAATAGCATCTATTTAACGTATAAAAATCTTCTTTCTTAGTAATACAAATATTATTACACTTTATTTGAATCAATTGCGATGTCATTCTTTTGTTATAAACAGGCTCATAATCTATTATTTCCTTATTATTCAAGTCAAATTCATGTAAAAAGTTCCTTTGATGTTGGTTTAAACCAGATTCTTTATTTTTATTTTTAATATATTTCTCAATTCGTGTTTATAAAGACCTTTTCTTCTTCTTATTATTATTTAATGACTGTGGGACTCGAACCGAGACACCGATATACCATATTAGAACTTACTTATGTAAAAAAAACTTCGATTTTTGAATAAGTAGTTAATTATTTATATTTAAATTATTTATTACTTTTTTATATAAATATTATTAAATTTTTATTTTATTAATTATAAGTATTAATTTTTACTTTTTATTTTTTATTAGGAATTTTTTTTTTTTTTCAAGTAAAAGTTTTTACACCTGTTTAAGTCAGTAATTCAACTCATAAGTAGACTCTTTTCTTTTTTGTCTATCAAAGAGAGGAAAAGAGGAGTGGAAAAGAAAAAAAGTGTTTTCTACAATAAGATTGTGAAAATTGGAGAGGTGAACAGAAAATATGATAAAAGATGTAAGCAGAAGTCTATGCTGCTGTAAATAAACTGTGCTATATATCTAATTTGCATTTATGTAGGAATTTAGTGATGAATCTAGACGTATGATTTTCAGGATTTTAAGGAAGGATTCAATGTTTAAATAGTAAAGGGTTTTTTTATTTTTTTTAAGTATATTTCTAGTTTTGAAAGTAATGGTTTTCTTAAGTTATCATACATGGGACAGTACCACAGGACATGACTGATGTCCTGTATAATTTGTCCGCAGGGGAAATCAGGTGATTGTGTCATATTTTTTCTGTAGAGACTAGCTGCAAGGGAGTAGTGATTAACGCGTAATCTGTTAGTGATGGTAATATGTTTTCTAGATAGATGAAGGTTGTGAAACCATGTTTTGGGATTGTCGTTAAAGAAGTTGGAGAAAAAGTATGTACCTTTATGTGTGGAGAGTTGGGTTAAGAAAGTTTTGTAGATAAGATTATGGGAAGATCTGATGTTTTCTTGAAATTCTGTGTAATGAAGAGTTGTGTAAATGGTTATACCTGATGTTATTGCAGTTTTGGCTAGTTGGTCGGCAGTTTCGTTGTATTCTATATCGACATGAGTTGGGATCCAGACAAATGAAATTTTTTTATTGTTTAAATGCGAGTTGTAAAGTAAGGATAGAATGTCAAGAATAGTATGAAAAGTATGCTTGGTATGGATGGGACTGAAGTTATGGATTGAAGAGAGAACACTAAGGGAGTCAGAAAAGATTATTATTTCTTTGTCAGGAGGACTATCTTGTATTTAATCAAGTGCTAGTTGGATGGCAAGTGCCTCAGCTGTAATTATTAGTGATTTTAAATTGCTGACTGTGTTTGGTGGAAGGGGAGTAGAATGCTAGGCCATTGAAATTAATATCTTCTGAGTGTATTTTAGAAGCATCAGTGAATATGCAAAGTTTGTTAATGATGTCAGATTGGAAAATGTTATGAAAGTCAGTTGGTGGGTGTTGTGATTTTTTTATGAGGTGACCATTTTCAAGATTGATGGGAGGTTTATAGACAGTAACATGGTAATTGTAGTCATATGGAATGGGTTTGCGGTTGATGTGAATGTAATTATCTATGATAGGAAGCAAATTGAAGTATGAATGAGTAAGGAGTTATGAATGATGTCTGTGTGAAGTGAGAAGACGAATGTTGTTGAGAATGTAAAAATTTTGTTGTTAAAATAATTTAAGAACAAAATTGTTAGATAGTAGTGTAAGTCTGAAGTTAATATAGAGAAGCTTAGATTCAGCGTGAAGGATATTAATAGGAGTGGAAAGTCTGAAACCTAATGCTATACGGATGCAATGATTTTGAAGCTTTTGTAATTTGAAGATATGTTTGGAGTTTGAAGGGTTTATAAGGAAGAGGCAATATTCTATATTGGCACGAATAAGGCTAGTGTATATTTTTAAAAGTGTCTGTGGGTGAGCCCCCCACCAGGTACCGCAAAGAATTTTAAGTATGTTCAATAGTTTAGAGGTTCTGCCTATAACGTAATTAAAGTGTTCTGACCATTTCAATTTGTCATCAAAGAAAACGCCTAAGTATTTAAAGGATTTTGATGGGGTGATGGATGTGGTGTTGAAGTGAAGTGATGATAGGGATAGGATAGTAGATTTACTGAAGATGATAAATTTCGTTTTTTCCGGTGATATTGATAAGATTAGAGATAAAAAATAATCATTCAGTTTGTTAATAGGGAAGATTCTAGAATTGTAATAGCTTCATCGGTAATATTGTTAGAGTGATAGATGAGTGTGTCGTTGGCGTATTGTATTACTTTTATTGTTCGATAAGTTATAATGTTATTGATTTAAGACACATAAATGTTATACAAAAGGGGGCTTAGGACACAGCCTTGTGGAACACCAGTACTTTTAGTGAAGGGCCCTTTCAAAGAATTTCCTATTTTAAAATATAGATTTCCTTCTGAAATTAGATTGAATATAAATTTTCTCGTTTTGGGAGGAATATTTAATTTTTTTAGGATTTTGTCAAGGATTGATGGGTGCACGTCGTCAAAAGCAGATTTAATGTCAATTGCACAACAGAAAATGGGTTTATTGGCGTTAAAAGACAGTTGAATATCGGTAATGAAGGTGGCAAGAACATGTTGGCGGGATTTTGATTTGCGAAAACCATATTGTGTGTCAGGGATAAGAGAATTTTGTTCTATGTAGTGTTTCATTCTTGTATTGATGAAGCGTTCAAGTAATTTTAAGATACATGAGGCTAAGGATATGGGACGGAATTTGTTATTGTTGGTTGAGCATTTGGAGATTAGAGAGATAAGGAATTCTTTCCAGTTAGAGTGATATTTACCCTTAGAGAAAAAATGATTTAAACTTGTTAAGAAGAGATTTAGATAGGAAGTGGGGGAATTTTTTAACATTAAATAGTCGATTTGGTCTAAACCGGGAGAAGATTTATGGTTTGCAGAGGAAAGAGCAAGATTAAGTTCGGTGAGGGTGAAGGGTTTGTCAAGAAATGATGAAGTGGGGTCAAGAGGGTCTTGTAAATTAATGGAGGGAGGTGTATGGTGGGAGTAGATATTTTGTTGCGAGCAGTGATTGTCAATGAATTGCATGCATTTATTGATAGAGTCGAGGTTGTTATTAAGAAAAGAATTGTTGTTATTATGGTCTTTAAATCTTCTGATTGACCTCCAAATAAGTGATTCATCAGTGTTGATATTGAAGTGATCTTCTGCAAATTGTCTGAACTTTTTAATTTTAATCTTTTTCAGGTATTTTTTTTGTATTGTTTTCAGTTTGGTTAAGAATATTTAAATTATTATGGTTTGGATTTTTTAGAAAATGATTGGTTGTATCTCGGCGTTCTTTAGATAAGGCTGTTCAGTTGTCATCCCACCAGATAGTTTTTGACGATTTTAATTTAAACGATTCTTTTAAGGAGATTGCATGAGGTGGTATGAGTTTGTCTAAATTGGGAAAAAATGGAAGAGGATGACTTCTCGGTTGCCTTCGTGCCCGATGATGAATTTCGATACCGAGAGACTTACTGGATTGACCTTGGCTGACCCACAGTTCTATATTCCGGGTCCAGTAGATGTAATTCTAGGCGCAGACATTTACGGGCAATTATTATGCTCCGGGTTGCATCATATTAATTCCTCTTTAACTGCTCAGGAGACAGTATTGGGTTGGGTAGTTTCCGGTTCCGTACGATCAAACGTGCCTAACCGGGCGGAGACAGCAGCCTCTAGATCGCTAAACATTATGCAATTTACCTCCGGAGAGGATTTATATGAGCCGTTGGAATGATTCTGGTTACTTAAAGAGGTTCCCCCACTTGTGACTAAACTGAGATCGGAGGATGAGATGTGTGAAAGATTTTTTAACAAAAGCTACACCCGCGACAGCAACAGGCGATATAGGGTGAGACTCCCGTTGAAATCAGATCCCCTGAAGGTCGCTAAGCAAACCCGTCAAATTGCCCTGAAATCGCTGAATCAAATACATCGTCGATTCTCTCGAGATCACGAGTTTGCTCAAGCCTACAGAGGTTTTATGAAAGATTATGCCGATCTTGGACATATGGTTCCTGTTCCTATAACGGAGCTTCACAATTCCCGTTCCTGGTACCTGCCACATCATGCAGTAGTCCAGTCATCGCCGCAAAAATTCAGGGTCGTATTCGATGCTTCTCGTCGAACTAGAGAACAACACTGTTTAAACCACTTTTTACTGACAGGCCCCCCTCTGCAACACGATCTCGCATTTGTTCTCCTGAATTGGCGTCGTTATAAATTCGTTTTTTCAGCGGACATTATAAAAATGTTTCGCCAGATCGACATTGACTCTAGAGATAAAGATTTGCTAAGAATATTGTGGTCACCTGAACCTAATTTTTTTTTTTTTTTTATTAAGCTTACTAAAACCCTAATTAGGGCTTATACAGCAATACAAAATACAAGCAATATTAACAATACATTTTTGGAGTTGTTTTAAACATTTAAGTTACAGTTTTGGAAAAATTTACAGATGGCTGACATAATTTTTATATCTGGTTTTGCTAAAAAAGATTTTATAGTAAATGGGGGAAAGATTTTAAATTCTCCTAGTTTACAAAGTAAGTGTTGTTTATGTGAGTCAAAATTAGGGCAATTCCATACAATATGATTCAGGTCCTGAGTATCAAGACCGCAGTCGCATGTGGGATCCGAAATAATATTAATACGGTAGAGTGATCCAAATAGATTGTAATGATTGGCCCTGCATCTATTTATTGTAACTATAGTCTTTCTGGAAAGGTTCTTTTTTGAATACCAAGGCACCACTGCAATAGTTTTATAAATTTCAAAATACTCTTTACCTTTTTGTAGCCCTTGCTCATTTATTATAGATTCTGTATTATTAATTGAAGTTTTTTTCAACATTTCTGTCATATCTGTGTAAGGAATTGAAGAGTAGTGTGAATAAGTTTTCATAGTTGCTTTTTTGGCTAGTTGATCGGCATATTCATTTCCAGTGATCCCCAAGTGAGCAGGTATCCAATAAAACTTAAGAGTGATATTCGGATATTTGTTCACAAATGATAGGTACAAGTCTTTAATTTGTGTGGACGTTAATATTGGGACTTGCCAAACTTTGAAGCGCACTTAGGGAATCAGTGAAAATAGAAATATTCTTATCCGGATATAAAAATGCTATATCTAGTGCATGTTTAAGGGCTATACATTCTGCCGTATATACTGAAGCATTACTGTTAATACTTTTACAAATTTCTATTTTAAGTTTAGGTACTACGCATGCTGAACCAACGTAACTGTTTCCTAGAATTTTGCTTCCATCTGTATAAATATCTAAAATGTCTTGTTTATTTATAATACTATTAAAAGTTAAATTAGGATTATTAGATATCGTTAGTATCTTCCCTATACTAGAATCAAAAGGAATTGATGTGTTAATGATATCAAAATTATAAAGAAAAATGTTATATTTATCTTGAGATGCAATTGATTCAGCAAGCGTAGAGATGTTTTCTATACAAATCTTAAGAACTCTTTTTTTGTTGTTGTTTTTGAAAGATCTTAGAACGTATTGTAAATGGTTGTACATTAGACTGTCTCTGTTAGACAAGACCTTACATAAGTATTTGTTGCCCAGAAAAACTGCTCTATCTCTAATAAAAGGTAACTTAGATTCTGCTAATAAAATATTTGTAGGAGTACTTCGTCTATAGCCAAGCGCGAATCGTATAGCAGAGAACTCTATTTGCTCGAGTTTTTTTGACAATTTTTTTTTAATAGGGAAGTAAAGAAAACTTCCATAATCGATTAGTGAACGAACGTAACTTTTATAAAGAGTGAGCAGTGTTTCTGGATTGGAGCCCCACCAGGTACCGCATAAAAATCTAACAATATTAAGCGCGTTACTACATTTGTTTATAATCATGTCTACGTGAGCTTGAAATGTCATTTTCCAATCGTAGATAATCCCCAAAAAGCGTGCAGTTTCTGATGATTTTATAGGAACATTGTCAACTATTATTTCAGTTTCTCCGGGTGAAATATTTTTATTGTTGAAATGCATAAGTTTGGTTTTTTTAGCTGATAATTCTAGGCCTAATTCTGAAAGATTATTTTTAAGGGGATGTCGGAGCTATAGCCTCCATCAAAAGCCGTTCGATCTCTCGGTTTCGAATGGCGCTGTAGTCAGGTGTCGATTTCTACGATAAACGTACTTAAAACATAAATTATAAATTTTACAGCTACATAGAGCTGTTGAAAGATACTTTCCCCCCTAGCTATGACTAAACTTAAGGTAATTATAATATTACTCTTGGAATCAAATGTTTATTTTTTTAAAGAAATGTGAAATACGTCTCATATTCAATGAATCTATATCTGCCGTAATGCTACACGCAACGTATTTCACATTTCTTTAAAAAAATAAACATTTGATTCCAAGAGTAATATTATAATTACCTTAAGTTTAGTCATAGCTAGGGGGGAAAGTATCTTTCAACAGCTCTATGTAGCTGTAAAATTTATAATTTATGTTTTAAGTACGTTTATCGTAGAAATCGACACCTGACTACAGCGCCATTCGAAACCGAGAGATCGAGCGGCTTTTGATGGAGGCTATAGCTCCGACATCCCCTTAATAATAGATATTGACTGTTTAATTGTTCTTATACATTCGTGAAGAGGCGAAATATTGGAAAATATAGCCGTATCGTCCGCAAACTGAGAAGTAGCAACGTTGTTTGGAAGATTATCTGCAATATTGGCAACATAAATAAGATACAGAAGTGGGCTAAGCAATACCCCTTGGGGGACTCCTTTAAACACTTTGATTATTTCATATTGATCTATCTTAGTATGAAGCCTTCTTTCATGGGTTAAGAAATAGATAAATTTAACTAATTGTTTTGAGCATCCAATATTAGCTAATTTTTTGACAAGAATATTTGGTAAAACATTATTAAATGCTCCCGAAACATCTAGAAATGCAGCAATAACATTTTGTTTTTTATAAAACGCTTGGTCAACTAGCCATGTTAAATTAGACAAATTATCCATGCAAGACCTACCCTTACGAAATCCTGATTGATATTTAGGAATTATATTCGATTTTTCTACCCACCATTCGAGCCTATTTTTAATAATTCTTTCAAAAGTTTTACATATACAGGAAGTAAGAGAAATCGGCCTTACAGTATCACCATCCCGCTTGTCAATAAAATGAACTATAGTATCTTTCCAAGAGTCAGGAAATTCACTCGGATCATACATTTCGTTAAAAATGTCGAGAATTAAGAGCTTATATTTACACGGTAGATTTTGAAGAAGTCCATAATCAATACCATCTAGACCTGGAGAGGAATTTCCCTTACCCAAGTTCAATGCTCTGTTGAACTCCAAAAGAAAAGTGCTGTTGAAAAAAGTCATTTTCTTGGCATTTAGGTAATATTTTAGGATTGCAACTAACCCAAGGAGGAGCTATTTTGTTGAGACAATCAATACATTTTGGGATAAATTTTTATTATTACTAATCGAATTATTTTTAACTTTGACCCAACTATTTTGGAGTATTTTACATTTATTCCAAACAAACTTAGGATTTGTTCTAAAATTGAGAGATTCTGAAAATTTTTGAAAATAATCTTTTTTCTTTTTTTTAAACAAAACCTTGGCAAGAGAACAATTTCTTTTATATTCGATCAAGTCCTTAAGATTGTTGGAATATTCCCATTTTTTAAAAGAGGCTTTTCTAAGTCATTTCATTTTGTAACATTCAGTGTCCCACCAAGGCACAGGGTTCTTTATAGATTTATTATTGCAAGGGGTTTTCTTACGCGGGGTAGATGTTTTAATAGACTCAGTAATGATTTGAACAAAGAAGTCGTATTTTTTAGTAGGAGACAATAAATCGTATTCAATACTGAGGAATTTAATATATTTATTCTCTAATTCTAAGTTAAATTTATCCCAATTAGTTTTAATGGATGAAAGTTTGTAGGATAGTTTATGATAAAAGTATTTTTGTGCATCTATTACTATATTAATCGGAAAATGGTCTGAACCAAGCGTTTCATCAAGAACTTTAAAATTTATTTTATCGGCTAAATTCATAGTAGAAAAAATTAAATCTATATTCGATTTTTTATTATTTCTAATATCTAGATGCGTAAGGGTGCTATTATTATGTAAAAAAAGATTCTGCTGAACTGAACTATTAAAAAGTCTTTCACCGTTCGCGTCGGTATAGTTACAGTTCCAATTAATATTGTGACAGTTGAAATCGCCGACGATTAAGGTGTTATTGTTAGAAATTGAAGAATTGATGGCGTGGTTCCAATCTGCTTGGGAAAGAGTTGATCCGGGAATCTTGTAGAGGGCCACTATATCGAACTTTGGATTCACGTTGGTAATGGAAATTGCGGCCGATTCGATACCAATTATTTGTGTATTTGTCAGTACTATGTTTATAAACATCAGATTCTTGCGAACTAGGAAAAGAATACCCCCACCTCGCGTATTCTCTCTGTCTTTTCGATAAGTGGTAAATCCACTTACATTAAAGTTGTCGTTCGGCGTAAGCCACGATTCAACACAAACAAGTATATCTATATTTTGGAGTATATATTGTAACTCTCTTTTTCGTTGTTTGGCACTGCGAATATTCCAAAACATAATTCTAATTGTTGAATTTTGCGACATGATTAATAGATGATTAATAGATCGTAAATTTATTCTTGTTCACTAAGGGTTTCACTGTTCGATTCACTAACACTGTAAGTTTCACCTCTATTTTTTACTTGTCTTTTTATTTTCGTTATGCGCGACTTCATATGGCGATCACTAATAAAGTTATAAATTTCAGTCAAATAATCAAATAGGGTATCTGAATTAGTTGTATATTTTGATGCAATTATTTTTACATTGGACGTTCCATAAGTTTCAAGTATAAAATTTATTACCGTATCAAAATTCATTTGGCAGGTTTCATAATTTGAATCGATATACTCTTTTGCTGACTCCAGTTTTATTTTAATTTTTTCTAAGGACTGATTTTCTACATTGGCGTGTTTTAATTTTTTTTTAACATTTTTGGAGTGATGAACAGTTGATGCATCAGAAGTCGTTTTTTGCGAGCTGGATAGCGAATCACTGGTGGAGTGAACTCTTTTATTAGGTGGAGGCATGTTTTTACGGTCTTGCGCATCATTGAGTGGATCTGAGACTCTTGTTGTTAAAATTGGAAAGTCTTCTTGTGTTGAAACAGGTTTTATTGCATCTTGCACATTTTTACAATATTTTTGTGTGTGCCCTTCCTCTTTGCAAAGGAAGCACATTAGTTTATCCGTGAAAAAATAAATCCAACACGACATGTCATCATAATTTATTTTTAGATTTTCTGGAAGTTTAGAGATATCGTCCGCGTGAATATACATTTGACGCCTAAAACTCATGAGATGCGAATAGCCAGGGACTGGAGTAGCCTTAACTTCAGTTATTTGAGATTTAGGTACGATGCCGCGTATTGCTAATTCTTTTTCAATCACAGATGATGGAATTAGCGGTTGAACATTTGATATAAGGATGCGTTTTGCTTTGGTGTATAACGATCGTATTTCTAGATCATGTTCCTTTATTTTGATACGTTTAAGGTTAAGCAGATACGCCTTTGAGAAATTCTGGATACGTATCTAACATTAATTGGATCAACTTTATTTCCGATCGTAACAACGTAATCTTCGATTGTAAGACCCTCGATGGCATCCAGAACAATAGCTTGTTCCTTAGTTGGACAGTCGAGTTTGCGGGCAACAGTAGCGTAAGTCCAGAAGGCTGCAACTGTGAACTTTCGTGTAAATTTGCCATTTTATATGAAGAGCCGTAGGTTACCTCTGAAATCAGAGAAACCTACGGCATTTGTTTTGAAAGACACGCAAAATCAAGAAAACACTTATAGTTAACGCTAAATTTAATATAACACTCGCTTATGTAATCACATACCACTGTGACGACAATAACACGTAGGATTATAAATCGAGGAGCTAATATAAACACGTGTTACCTGTTCGAAGGATCGAACGAGACTGACCTGAACCTAATATTAGTCCTGTTGAATACCGCCTGACTACCGTCACCTATGGCACCGCCTGTACCCCCTACCTAGGTATGCGCACCCTACCCAGGTTATCGCAGCTCGCTCGAGATGAAAAAGCCTCATTTTCTCTTGCCGCTCGTTGCCTTGAACAAAATTGCTACATAGATGATCTATTTTCCGGATCCGAGGATTTAGCTAGCGCAATTCAGAAACGAAACAATTGATAAAACTTTTACAATCAGCGGGTATAAAGTTAGATAAGTGGGCTGCTAACCATTCGGATCTTTACTTGGATGATCAATCGAATCCAAGCAATCCCTTAAAGGACATTAATTCTGAATTTGTTAAAACTTTGGGCATTGGTTGGCATCCTGTGCGGGATGAATTCATCTTCAAATCCATAAATTTCGAGAATTCTGATCAACCCTTAACTAAACAACTTCTTCTGTCGCGTATAGCTCGCTTATTTGATCCCTTGAGCTGGATTGCCCTTGTAACGGTCACGGCTAAAATCATGATGCAAGATCTGTGGTTGGATAAATACGATTGGGACTCTCCTTTAAAGAATGATTTTCGAGAACGTTGGGTTGGCTATTGTCAATCTCTTGGCGGCTTAGATTGCCTTTTCGTCAAGCGCTGGCTGGAGTCATCTTCTTCCCATGACTATAAGTTGCACGGATTTTGTGATTCTTCTTCTCGCGCTTATGCCGCTTCGCTTTATTTACGAAGTGCTGGGATAAATGGAGACATGCGTAAATCTTTACTGACTGCAAAGACCAGAATCATGCCAGTAAAAACGATTAGTATTCCTAATCTTGAGTTGTGTCGCGCGGTTCTTTTGGTTAAACTTCTTGTTCATCTTCGTAAGCTGGATTTTTTGAGTCGTTTGCCTGTGTTTGCGTGGTCTGACAGCCGTATTGTACTTGCATGGCTACGAAAGCTTCCTTGCTTTTGAAAGACGTTCGTGGCCAACAGGGTATCCTTAATTCAGACCGAGCTGCCATCGACCAGTTGGACTTATATACATACAAAGGAAAATCCGGCTGACCTGGCTACTCGCGGTCTGAAACCCATTGAACTGATGAACGCTGATTTATAGTGGTCAGGACCGTCATGGCTCTCATTGCCACGAGAAGAGTGGCCGTAAAACCTTGAGGTTTCGCTGGCCCATCATGTTAGACAAGATTTGTCGGAACCAGAACTACTGTCAAGGTTCGCGACGTTAACTAAATTAACTCAAGTAGTTGCTTACTGCCTCCGAACTTTGGTGAACTTGCGAAGACGCAAGAATGGTTAGACACCACTAACCTATTCGAGTGTATATATTTCCGGCCAACCTGATTCATTCTGAGGTAGTCGACATCCGATTTCGACATTGACCGATTGTCATCAAAGAGCACTCTTGTCAGTCAATCAATAATGTGGCTTGAATATGTATTAAGTATACGGGGTTATTGGAATGATGTTGAAAATATCCACAGATAGTTAAAATGATTGAAGAAAAGAGAAGAAAATATATTTTCGATGAAATGTCTTTCGATGAAGTGTCTTTCGATGAGGTGTTTTTCGATGAAGTGTCCGTAGACCTTTTTAATTCATTATAAATTATATTTGCCAAAATATGAGTTGGACTGTTCATCAAAAATATAATCGGGCGTAGAGAAATATCTGGTTTATGAAGTTTATTTAATCCGTAACATTTAGCAACTTTTTGATGTTGGTATTAATTTATAATCTGTTCGTAAAATGTTTTTGTCTTGTAATTTTCTAACGAAGTTCATTACTACTTGATCTATAGATTTTCAAATAAGTACATTGTAGGTTTACGCAATTTTACGAATTTTGTACTAGTATTCATTAGCATTTTCTCAAAAAAATTAATTCAATATATTCACATATTTTTTTTAATAAAAATATTTTATCGTAATTTATAAGAAAATGGTAGTGGTGTTATTGAAGCATAAAATTAATTCAAATTAAATTTAACAGTATTTTTATTGAACTTACCTGCAGTTGTAATCAGAAAAAGCCATTTTAATGCAGTGCATACAATACAATTACAATATCTACATGGAAGGTACACATAGACGACATGTATGTACAAGATGTAGAAATCTGTCATAAGATACATGTATTCTACATGTATTTGAATACATGTAGTGTTTTACACGTGAGACCCATGCAATCATTTTTTCTCGGGAATTGATAGATCACTGCGTCTTTTGATGTCATGTACTACAGCATTTTCTTGTACAACCCCTACTTAAAAATTCGCTCTCTCTCTCTCTTTATCTGTCTCTCTTTTTCTCTTTTGCTATCTATATCTTTTTATTGGGATAATATGATTGCGGGTATCTGGAAATAAAAATATAACACAGAGTATGGAAATATGTTTCTTACATTTGAGAATGTAAGAAAATGTAGAAGACAACGGAAAATTATTTATGGCATCATGAAAATTTTTGATACAGAAAATTTAAGGTTAATAGGTTATCAGACCTATGACCAAGTCGAACTATTAATATGATGGTTTAAACCTAGTGATGATTTAAACCTAGTGCGGCAACTCTGACGAAGATTTTTAGGAGCATCCGCAGTGATAGCGCATACAAATTCTCAAAGTCCGTCACACTAAAGTTGCACTGATGCAAAGTCAAACATCAAACTAAAGATGTAAGTAAATGTTAGCTCCGGAAACTGCGTGCATAAAGCGATCATTTGGATCTGAAAAAATACCAATAATTGCGGAATTGTCCATAATGTTTGCAAATGATATTTAAAAAACTGCTTATTAATTAGTTAATCAAATGAAAAATAAAATAAAGATTTCACTGCGATAAAACAAAAATACTTATTTGCAGACTTATTTGTCACATTATGGTAATGCAAATAGCGCAAATAATTATTCTGTGCCTATACGAAAAGCAGTTAAATAAATAAATATCATTATTACTTATACGTATTACTTATTACAATTGTTTACTATTTCTCAGCATCTTCTAATTAATTTACGAACGTTTTGCTCGATTCTGCAATTTTCTATTTTTCTTCATAAGATAATTAAAGTAATAAAATAATCGTTGCAATAAACTCGTTCACAGCACAATATGCATCGCATCGTCTGCAACGCAGACGCGGATTTACTGAAATTTGCAGTTGATTTGCAAATTATTTACATCAACTTTATTATTGTACGATCCAATAAGGACAATGGATAAAGGTATTTAAATGTTTTCGCAATTCAAGCTTTATTTACTTATTTTTTTCTAGCTCAAATGAACAACGCTGTTTTTTTCAATTGGTTAGTAAATAATTCGCGTGATTCCGCAATTTTTAGTAATTTTTTTACACTGATTTGAATGGTAATTAAAGAAACAAATTGCATTATTAAATTGCAGTAAGATGCATTTCATCATCTCGCGCATGTGCAGAAGCAGGTCTCTGGTCACTGAGGCTGCTGAATTGATTTGATGTCTGCATAGTATTATAGTTTATTGAAATTCGCAGTTGATTTGCAAACGATTGATATTACTTTTAACATCGTTGGATGCATTGAGAGTAGCGGATACTGGTACTTAGATGATTTCCGCAGGCTTAAATATTTTCTTATACCAATTGGACGAGTAATTAAAAAAGTAATTTGTATTATTCTAACTAAGCTGCTGAGATGCGTCTGGAATGATGGAACGTGCAACGCGAATCACAGCTAGCTCATGTGAAAGATACAATCATTGATTTCTAATTAATAAATCTTATATATTCTGCAAATTTTTATAATTCTTCATTATCCGCAATTAAATTGCATATCATTGGCGCTATTTTCATTACCATAATGTGACAAATAAGTCTACATATAAGTATTTTTCTTTTTTCACAGCGAAATGTTTATTGTATTTTTTATTTGATTAACTAATTAGTACGTTGTTTTTTGTATATCAGTTGCAAACATTTTGAACAATTCCACAATTATTGATATTTTTATTAGATCAAAATTATCACTTTACAAAAAATCTTCGTCGCAGTTAACGCACTAGCTCTAAATCATCGAGATGCTTGATAGCAGATTACTCAGATAAGTCTTTCAGTTTTAATAATTCGTCTTGGTTATAAGACTGATAGCCTATTAACTTTAAATTATCTGTATCTAAAACTTTCTTACATTCTTAAACATAAAAACAAATATTTTGATACTTTGTATTGTATTGCTATTTCTAAATACCCGCAAGAAAATATTCCTTCAAAAAGAGATAGATATCAAAAGAGAGAATAAGGGACAAAAAGAGATTTGATTTGATTTATTAAGTTTGCAGTCTTGGGGTATAACCCTATCTGACTGTAAAAGTAATACATAATTAACAATTACATATGTATGAATTATAAACAATACAAAAATGAGTAACTAAATACTTAAGAGTGTAGTGGCTCGCTCATATAAGTGATATATAGTAGATTTTAGTAAAAGCGAAGTTATGTCAAATAAGTGTGAGGATTTGTTATTTGCAGTTATTAATGAATATTAAAGTAAAATTCGATAAAGAAAGTTACAACTTCGACTTAAAACTAAAACAAAACTTAATATTTGCTTAAAATAACTTATGTTTAAACTTATATATAAATACAGTTACGTATACAGTTATTAAATTCCCTTTCTAAACCTTCCTGTCTCGAAATTTGACTCGTTTAATTCACAAAAGCGAGATGTTGAATATGCGGGATTTTTATGGCTAATGCGTGCAAAGGCCAGAGATCCTAATAAAAGTTCGCGCCTTCGAACAGCTGATAGCCACCCCAGTTCGAGTCTGTAAGGAGTAACATGGTGCCGAAGCTGTAAGCAACCATGAATAAATCTAACGCATACATTGAGAAGTCTGCATTTTAAGGTTACGAGTAGCGTCAAGATTATGAAAAACTGCACACGCGTAGTCAAAGTGCCGAAAAACCAATATTTCAAGAAGAGTTTTCCTCAAATTCCGTGAAAATCGGTTTCTGTTGAAGCGAAGAGAATGAAGAATGCCATGGACCTTGCGCGAGATGCTGCGGATGTGTTTATCCTATTCCAGGTTAGGTGTGAGCCAAACTTCAAGACTCAAAACTTCAAAGCAATAGGATAAAGGCGAACCTTCGACATTGATTTTTGGTAGTTCCGAATAGTCAAAGCTTCTTGTGTATTGTTGACTGCCACTCAACATGACCTTGGTTTTAGCTGCATTTAGTTGCAGACCATTCGCAGAGACCCAGCTAGTAATACCATATGAAATTTCATGAAATGCCACATGAAAATACAGCTGAGTATCATCGGCAAATATCATATGTTTATAGGATTTTAGAACTTGGGGTAAATCATTAATAAAAATAGAAAAACGCAAAGGACCCAGGACACCACGTTGTGGAACACCTGAGCAGGTGCTAACCTAATCAGAGGTTTTACCTTTACCATCCGATACCACCCGAACTCGCTAGTAGAAGTAGTTAAAAAATCATTTAATAGTGGAATTTGGGCTGTTAATTAACCTTATTTTTCGCTATAATCTGCGGTGGAGAATAGTGGCGAAAGCTTTAGAAAAATAAAGTAAAATTAACAAAGTAATTTGACGTTTATCAATAGCCTCACGAACATCATCAGTGACGCCAATTAAAGCAGTCTGCATACTGTGGCCTCTTCTAAAACCAGCTTGCTGGTCAATTAAAAGTCTGTTAACATCAAGTTATTCAAAGAGTAGTTGAGCTATGGGCCTCGTAATTGGCAGAAGGAGAGCACGTTTCCATTGAGCAGGATATAGAGCAGAATCAAGCGAGTTATTAAAAAGGTTTGTAAGGTGACGAATAATCGAGACAGAAGCTGGCTTAAGCATATTGAGTGAAAGACCATCAATACCAATAGATTTCGATGAGGCATTATTTAAGATAAACAAAACCTCAGTTTCTGTGACAGGCTCAAAGTTGAAGATGCATTTAAGTTCATCATTTAATGGTATATTCAGTACTAAGGGAAGATCATCCTCGATCAGGTCTGTAGATGCTTGCGAATCAGAAGCATAATGTCGGCTGAGAGCTTCTAACCTATAGTAGTTAACTGGAAAGGGTTTCATATAATTCGAGTTCTTCAGTTTCTGCAATTCGCGCCATTTCTCTTTAATGGTAAATGCATTATCGATTTTATTTCTAAGATAGAGGTTTTCAGCTGTATCCAGTTTATTTGAGACTTTAGTACGTAAGTTGCGGTATTTCAGTAAATCAAGAGGTCTCTGATGACCTCATTAGAATTTTAAGGTCGCGTGAGACCCACGGTTTTTGCTTACTTTTCAGAATCAAACAACGCATTGGAGCGTGAAGACCAAAAGCATCAAGTAGTGCCGATTCAATTTTTTGCAATAAACTATCAGGTGAATTTGAATTCTCAATAGAGTATAAGGGACGAGTCTCGAGATCACTAAACCTGAGGTTAATTTCATAGTGTAAATCTATTTTATTAACTGTTTTTAGGTTACGAAAAAGAATATTATTATTGGCAGCACTAGTAGAGGTCGGTAGTAAGTAATCTAATTCACTACAATCGTGACCACCAGCAAATGGTGACAGAGATTTACGATAGTCAAGTAGAGCTCTCGAACATCTTGAACGAACAAGTCAAGCCAAGTGTGGGCAATTCGTAACATCGAGTGATGTGTTGAATGTGAATTAAAATGATTTGACTCACTATTGTTAACACTCATGTTGATATTAAGGTCGCCCGTAATGATGACGTGGGAAAAAGAGGGCAATAGGCTTTCAAGGGTATGAAAAAAGTGAGAAGGAAAGGCTGGATGTGACGTCTATAAATAACACAAAACAGAATTTTAGCCAAACCTACTTTTATTTCAATAATTAAGAATTCCGGTGTGTTATCAAAATGCGCATTACTAAGATAAACAACAGAGTATAATGGCAATTAAAGAGAGAGAGAGAGAGAGAGAGAGAGATTGATTGATAACTAAGATTTATTTTGCCCAAGTCAAACAACCGAAGGGCACTAAGTAAATCGTTAAGACTATTAACATACATCATATAAAAACAGAAAAAATTATATAAATCAATTTTAACAAATATAAAGATTATAAAATAAAAACAAACGTACAAAATAAACGCTACTATAAATAATACTCATATAAACATTTTCATCTCTTAACGCTAATACTACAATAATTAAAAGCTGAACTCAAGTTCACAATAATATTAATCCATATAATATTAATTCATCCAGTCGTTATGCATCCATCAGTAGCTACTATTATTATTATTAATATTGGCAAATATAGAGTAAGGTGATCAGTTCGATATTATCATATATGTAATTACCAAATATTTACAAATCAATATAGTACAATAAATAGATCAAATCAGGAATAAAAGGTCAATCATGCTACGATGCGATGTTAATAAAATACATAAACAAGTATAAAAAATAAAAAATATATAATAAAGGAGGACTATCATTGCACATTTGCTTCCTCAATTAAGCACTTAAACCAATCTTTCTTAAAAATAACCAAACTATTACTATCCCTAACTGAGGCAGGCATTTTCTCCCATAATATCATACTCTGAATAGAAAAAGACATTCTATATGAATCTCTCGTAGCAACAGGGATGTTGAATATAGATGCTGTGCGTTTAGACCTACGGTGCTCGTCATTATTAAACTTAAGTAAATCAAATAAATATTGTGGCTGTTGCAAAGTAATAAGTTTATAAACGGATATTTCCAAAAAATATTTACGCCGATCAGCCAATGAAAGCCAACCTAAACGCTCAAAAAATGGACGAAGGTTTGCATCACGTTTGAGATGGAAAATAAACCTAATTGCAGAATTATAAACTCGTTGGAGTTTAATAGATAAATAATTAGGAAGATCGTAGAAAACTAAACATGCGTAATCAAAATGAGGCATAACCAACGCCTTCACCAATTGTGCTCTGATTTTTTGTGGCAAATGATGTCCCTTATAGCGTAACCGATATAGAACACCATGAACCCTGGAACATATTTTACTAATTTGCGAGTTCCAAGCCAGGTCGTTTGCAAGAACATGTGACGTATACAACTACATATAATTATATTATTTCATAAATACATAATTTTATATAAGAGGATATAGGGCATCAAAATAGATTTCTTAGAAAGATCAATGAACTATATATAAATGTAAATATCCACAAGAATATTGTCAGCTGAAATTGACTAACATGTAAATTCTTAGAATTATAGCGTGTCACGATTTAAAGCGCAAATTTAGAAATATAAAAATGCAATTGCAGTATACTAAAAATAAATATTTTATAATTAAATGAATAATTAATTGTAAATAGAATATTATTACACAATAAAATTAATACAAATATTCAATTTAAAATGTATAAAAAAGAATTTAATTTTTAATTTTACGGCAAAACAGAAATTAATTACAAAAATTATATGTTTATGCAAAATCAGTATGCGAAGATATTTGTACATTTAAAAATAATAAAAATTATAATATATTTAATTTTGTAATTGTGTAAAAGACAAAGTGAAATTTATAAGTAGAATAAAAAACGATTGTAAGTTTAAAAAATGAATTTAAGATTATTTTTAAATGTAGAAATAATTGAGGTTATAGAATTAATAAAAAAAATTATAAAATAAAAGTAATTACAAAAATGCATAGGATATGAAAATAAATATGCAATTATTTCTTGTAAATAATTAGAATTTTAGATAATATTACATGTATATAGAAACAAGAAAGAAAATATGATTTAAAATAAAAAATCAAAATACGAAATTAATGTAAAATATGACGAAAAATGGTTAAAAAGGACTTGTACTAATGAGGTAAAAATAGTATATAAAGGACGGAAATTTATATACAACATTCATTGATAGATAAGCCTTCGTAGCATTTACATTAGATTTCATAGTTTTATTAGTACAAGTCCTTTTATTATAAGGATTTGTAATGAAATTAAATAAATAAATATTGTAAATATATATATAAAATTTATAGTTATTCATTTAAGTATTATTAAATCACACACTACCATTTCTATGGCCCAATGCGTGGTGATAGAAATGTGTATAATACATACAAAATATATATATTTAATATACTCAAATACATACTCCAGTTATAATAGCCAATGTGTGCTAATATAATGTGTCTCAATTTACACATAAAACCCGGATTAATAAGTCTGCAACAAGATATAGATGCAAAGATGGTTTCGTACCTAACTTACATCTAATCTAATAACAAGCAGCAAAATCTATAGTAACGGTAAAACCCAAAGAAAGGTTGGCACGTCACAAACAACCCCTAAATTTTTGACAGTTTTTTTAAATGCTATGGGAAGATCGTCAACCATTATCGGGTTAATGGTAGTAAAATCAACTAAACGATTTAATTGAGTTGACGCAAATAATATCGCCTCAGACTTATCTTTGTTTAGCTTCAATCCATTGTCATGGACCCAAGCATCAATAGAACGAGCATCCTGATTTACCTTAAAAATAGCCTGGTTAACATCTAATGGCTTACATTGAATATATATTTTCAAATCGTCTGCAAATAGCATATAATTACAATACTTAATTACTCTAGTGATCGAATTAATATAAATCAAAAATAGGATTGGACCAAGATTCGAGCCTTGTGGAACACCTGAAGACATTTTCATAAATTTCGAGGGTGTGCCATTTGCGTCAAGTACCGCCTGTTCACGACAACTATGATACGAGTGCATAAATTTTAAGGCTTCAAGTGAGAAATTGAGAGAGAGAGAGAGAGAGAGAATGAATGAGTGAATACAATTTATTACACATTTTGGGGTATAAATCCCGTATGCATATAAGTAATACAGTGGAAAATTTACATTTTTCTTAAAAAATAATCAACCAAAAGTAAAATACATATAAAAACATAATATAAGATTAAAATTATAAATACAAAATATAAATAAAGTATATAAAACTGCGCAATGTAACAATAAGATAGAACAGATGCATATTTACAAAAAGTTTGTGATCAAAAGTTAAACAATAAAATTAACAAATTTATAATTCGCAGCCGCAAGAACATAAGATAAAACGGTTTTACAAAGTAATAATTTAATAGAAGTACGCACAAAAATAAATATATATATATATATATATGGGTGGTTCTCTGTGACATCGAAGATGAAAAAATGAGTAACTAAATACTTAAGAGTGTAGTGGCTCGCTCATATAAGTGATATATAGTAGATTTTAGTAAAAGCGAAGTTATGTCAAATAAGTGTGAGGATTTGTTATTTGCAGTTATTAATGAATATTAAAGTAAAATTCGATAAAGAAAGTTACAACTTCGACTTAAAACTAAAACAAAACTTAATATTTGCTTAAAATAACTTATGTTTAAACTTATATATAAATACAGTTACGTATACAGTTATTAAATTCCCTTTCTAAACCTTCCTGTCTCGAAATTTGACTCGTTTAATTCACAAAAGCGAGATGTTGAATATGCGGGATTTTTATGGCTAATGCGTGCAAAGGCCAGAGATCCTAATAAAAGTTCGCGCCTTCGAACAGCTGATAGCCACCCCAGTTCGAGTCTGTAAGGAGTAACATGGTGCCGAAGCTGTAAGCAACCATGAATAAATCTAACGCATACATTGAGAAGTCTGCATTTTAAGGTTACGAGTAGCGTCAAGATTATGAAAAACTGCACACGCGTAGTCAAAGTGCCGAAAAACCAATATTTCAAGAAGAGTTTTCCTCAAATTCCGTGAAAATCGGTTTCTGTTGAAGCGAAGAGAATGAAGAATGCCATGGACCTTGCGCGAGATGCTGCGGATGTGTTTATCCTATTCCAGGTTAGGTGTGAGCCAAACTTCAAGACTCAAAACTTCAAAGCAATAGGATAAAGGCGAACCTTCGACATTGATTTTTGGTAGTTCCGAATAGTCAAAGCTTCTTGTGTATTGTTGACTGCCACTCAACATGACCTTGGTTTTAGCTGCATTTAGTTGCAGACCATTCGCAGAGACCCAGCTAGTAATACCATATGAAATTTCATGAAATGCCACATGAAAATACAGCTGAGTATCATCGGCAAATATCATATGTTTATAGGATTTTAGAACTTGGGGTAAATCATTAATAAAAATAGAAAAACGCAAAGGACCCAGGACACCACGTTGTGGAACACCTGAGCAGGTGCTAACCTAATCAGAGGTTTTACCTTTACCATCCGATACCACCCGAACTCGCTAGTAGAAGTAGTTAAAAAATCATTTAATAGTGGAATTTGGGCTGTTAATTAACCTTATTTTTCGCTATAATCTGCGGTGGAGAATAGTGGCGAAAGCTTTAGAAAAATAAAGTAAAATTAACAAAGTAATTTGACGTTTATCAATAGCCTCACGAACATCATCAGTGACGCCAATTAAAGCAGTCTGCATACTGTGGCCTCTTCTAAAACCAGCTTGCTGGTCAATTAAAAGTCTGTTAACATCAAGTTATTCAAAGAGTAGTTGAGCTATGGGCCTCGTAATTGGCAGAAGGAGAGCACGTTTCCATTGAGCAGGATATAGAGCAGAATCAAGCGAGTTATTAAAAAGGTTTGTAAGGTGACGAATAATCGAGACAGAAGCTGGCTTAAGCATATTGAGTGAAAGACCATCAATACCAATAGATTTCGATGAGGCATTATTTAAGATAAACAAAACCTCAGTTTCTGTGACAGGCTCAAAGTTGAAGATGCATTTAAGTTCATCATTTAATGGTATATTCAGTACTAAGGGAAGATCATCCTCGATCAGGTCTGTAGATGCTTGCGAATCAGAAGCATAATGTCGGCTGAGAGCTTCTAACCTATAGTAGTTAACTGGAAAGGGTTTCATATAATTCGAGTTCTTCAGTTTCTGCAATTCGCGCCATTTCTCTTTAATGGTAAATGCATTATCGATTTTATTTCTAAGATAGAGGTTTTCAGCTGTATCCAGTTTATTTGAGACTTTAGTACGTAAGTTGCGGTATTTCAGTAAATCAAGAGGTCTCTGATGACCTCATTAGAATTTTAAGGTCGCGTGAGACCCACGGTTTTTGCTTACTTTTCAGAATCAAACAACGCATTGGAGCGTGAAGACCAAAAGCATCAAGTAGTGCCGATTCAATTTTTTGCAATAAACTATCAGGTGAATTTGAATTCTCAATAGAGTATAAGGGACGAGTCTCGAGATCACTAAACCTGAGGTTAATTTCATAGTGTAAATCTATTTTATTAACTGTTTTTAGGTTACGAAAAAGAATATTATTATTGGCAGCACTAGTAGAGGTCGGTAGTAAGTAATCTAATTCACTACAATCGTGACCACCAGCAAATGGTGACAGAGATTTACGATAGTCAAGTAGAGCTCTCGAACATCTTGAACGAACAAGTCAAGCCAAGTGTGGGCAATTCGTAACATCGAGTGATGTGTTGAATGTGAATTAAAATGATTTGACTCACTATTGTTAACACTCATGTTGATATTAAGGTCGCCCGTAATGATGACGTGGGAAAAAGAGGGCAATAGGCTTTCAAGGGTATGAAAAAAGTGAGAAGGAAAGGCTGGATGTGACGTCTATAAATAACACAAAACAGAATTTTAGCCAAACCTACTTTTATTTCAATAATTAAGAATTCCGGTGTGTTATCAAAATGCGCATTACTAAGATAAACAACAGAGTATAATGGCAATTAAAGAGAGAGAGAGAGAGAGAGAGAGAGAGATTGATTGATAACTAAGATTTATTTTGCCCAAGTCAAACAACCGAAGGGCACTAAGTAAATCGTTAAGACTATTAACATACATCATATAAAAACAGAAAAAATTATATAAATCAATTTTAACAAATATAAAGATTATAAAATAAAAACAAACGTACAAAATAAACGCTACTATAAATAATACTCATATAAACATTTTCATCTCTTAACGCTAATACTACAATAATTAAAAGCTGAACTCAAGTTCACAATAATATTAATCCATATAATATTAATTCATCCAGTCGTTATGCATCCATCAGTAGCTACTATTATTATTATTAATATTGGCAAATATAGAGTAAGGTGATCAGTTCGATATTATCATATATGTAATTACCAAATATTTACAAATCAATATAGTACAATAAATAGATCAAATCAGGAATAAAAGGTCAATCATGCTACGATGCGATGTTAATAAAATACATAAACAAGTATAAAAAATAAAAAATATATAATAAAGGAGGACTATCATTGCACATTTGCTTCCTCAATTAAGCACTTAAACCAATCTTTCTTAAAAATAACCAAACTATTACTATCCCTAACTGAGGCAGGCATTTTCTCCCATAATATCATACTCTGAATAGAAAAAGACATTCTATATGAATCTCTCGTAGCAACAGGGATGTTGAATATAGATGCTGTGCGTTTAGACCTACGGTGCTCGTCATTATTAAACTTAAGTAAATCAAATAAATATTGTGGCTGTTGCAAAGTAATAAGTTTATAAACGGATATTTCCAAAAAATATTTACGCCGATCAGCCAATGAAAGCCAACCTAAACGCTCAAAAAATGGACGAAGGTTTGCATCACGTTTGAGATGGAAAATAAACCTAATTGCAGAATTATAAACTCGTTGGAGTTTAATAGATAAATAATTAGGAAGATCGTAGAAAACTAAACATGCGTAATCAAAATGAGGCATAACCAACGCCTTCACCAATTGTGCTCTGATTTTTTGTGGCAAATGATGTCCCTTATAGCGTAACCGATATAGAACACCATGAACCCTGGAACATATTTTACTAATTTGCGAGTTCCAAGCCAGGTCGTTTGCAAGAACATGTGACGTATACAACTACATATAATTATATTATTTCATAAATACATAATTTTATATAAGAGGATATAGGGCATCAAAATAGATTTCTTAGAAAGATCAATGAACTATATATAAATGTAAATATCCACAAGAATATTGTCAGCTGAAATTGACTAACATGTAAATTCTTAGAATTATAGCGTGTCACGATTTAAAGCGCAAATTTAGAAATATAAAAATGCAATTGCAGTATACTAAAAATAAATATTTTATAATTAAATGAATAATTAATTGTAAATAGAATATTATTACACAATAAAATTAATACAAATATTCAATTTAAAATGTATAAAAAAGAATTTAATTTTTAATTTTACGGCAAAACAGAAATTAATTACAAAAATTATATGTTTATGCAAAATCAGTATGCGAAGATATTTGTACATTTAAAAATAATAAAAATTATAATATATTTAATTTTGTAATTGTGTAAAAGACAAAGTGAAATTTATAAGTAGAATAAAAAACGATTGTAAGTTTAAAAAATGAATTTAAGATTATTTTTAAATGTAGAAATAATTGAGGTTATAGAATTAATAAAAAAAATTATAAAATAAAAGTAATTACAAAAATGCATAGGATATGAAAATAAATATGCAATTATTTCTTGTAAATAATTAGAATTTTAGATAATATTACATGTATATAGAAACAAGAAAGAAAATATGATTTAAAATAAAAAATCAAAATACGAAATTAATGTAAAATATGACGAAAAATGGTTAAAAAGGACTTGTACTAATGAGGTAAAAATAGTATATAAAGGACGGAAATTTATATACAACATTCATTGATAGATAAGCCTTCGTAGCATTTACATTAGATTTCATAGTTTTATTAGTACAAGTCCTTTTATTATAAGGATTTGTAATGAAATTAAATAAATAAATATTGTAAATATATATATAAAATTTATAGTTATTCATTTAAGTATTATTAAATCACACACTACCATTTCTATGGCCCAATGCGTGGTGATAGAAATGTGTATAATACATACAAAATATATATATTTAATATACTCAAATACATACTCCAGTTATAATAGCCAATGTGTGCTAATATAATGTGTCTCAATTTACACATAAAACCCGGATTAATAAGTCTGCAACAAGATATAGATGCAAAGATGGTTTCGTACCTAACTTACATCTAATCTAATAACAAGCAGCAAAATCTATAGTAACGGTAAAACCCAAAGAAAGGTTGGCACGTCACAAACAACCCCTAAATTTTTGACAGTTTTTTTAAATGCTATGGGAAGATCGTCAACCATTATCGGGTTAATGGTAGTAAAATCAACTAAACGATTTAATTGAGTTGACGCAAATAATATCGCCTCAGACTTATCTTTGTTTAGCTTCAATCCATTGTCATGGACCCAAGCATCAATAGAACGAGCATCCTGATTTACCTTAAAAATAGCCTGGTTAACATCTAATGGCTTACATTGAATATATATTTTCAAATCGTCTGCAAATAGCATATAATTACAATACTTAATTACTCTAGTGATCGAATTAATATAAATCAAAAATAGGATTGGACCAAGATTCGAGCCTTGTGGAACACCTGAAGACATTTTCATAAATTTCGAGGGTGTGCCATTTGCGTCAAGTACCGCCTGTTCACGACAACTATGATACGAGTGCATAAATTTTAAGGCTTCAAGTGAGAAATTGAGAGAGAGAGAGAGAGAGAGAATGAATGAGTGAATACAATTTATTACACATTTTGGGGTATAAATCCCGTATGCATATAAGTAATACAGTGGAAAATTTACATTTTTCTTAAAAAATAATCAACCAAAAGTAAAATACATATAAAAACATAATATAAGATTAAAATTATAAATACAAAATATAAATAAAGTATATAAAAACTGCGCAATGTAACAATAAGATAGAACAGATGCATATTTACAAAAAGTTTGTGATCAAAAGTTAAACAATAAAATTAACAAATTTATAATTCGCAGCCGCAAGAACATAAGATAAAACGGTTTTACAAAGTAATAATTTAATAGAAGTACGCACAAAAATAAATATATATATATATATATATGGGTGGTTCTCTGTGACATCGAAGATGAAAAAATGAGTAACTAAATACTTAAGAGTGTAGTGGCTCGCTCATATAAGTGATATATAGTAGATTTTAGTAAAAGCGAAGTTATGTCAAATAAGTGTGAGGATTTGTTATTTGCAGTTATTAATGAATATTAAAGTAAAATTCGATAAAGAAAGTTACAACTTCGACTTAAAACTAAAACAAAACTTAATATTTGCTTAAAATAACTTATGTTTAAACTTATATATAAATACAGTTACGTATACAGTTATTAAATTCCCTTTCTAAACCTTCCTGTCTCGAAATTTGACTCGTTTAATTCACAAAAGCGAGATGTTGAATATGCGGGATTTTTATGGCTAATGCGTGCAAAGGCCAGAGATCCTAATAAAAGTTCGCGCCTTCGAACAGCTGATAGCCACCCCAGTTCGAGTCTGTAAGGAGTAACATGGTGCCGAAGCTGTAAGCAACCATGAATAAATCTAACGCATACATTGAGAAGTCTGCATTTTAAGGTTACGAGTAGCGTCAAGATTATGAAAAACTGCACACGCGTAGTCAAAGTGCCGAAAAACCAATATTTCAAGAAGAGTTTTCCTCAAATTCCGTGAAAATCGGTTTCTGTTGAAGCGAAGAGAATGAAGAATGCCATGGACCTTGCGCGAGATGCTGCGGATGTGTTTATCCTATTCCAGGTTAGGTGTGAGCCAAACTTCAAGACTCAAAACTTCAAAGCAATAGGATAAAGGCGAACCTTCGACATTGATTTTTGGTAGTTCCGAATAGTCAAAGCTTCTTGTGTATTGTTGACTGCCACTCAACATGACCTTGGTTTTAGCTGCATTTAGTTGCAGACCATTCGCAGAGACCCAGCTAGTAATACCATATGAAATTTCATGAAATGCCACATGAAAATACAGCTGAGTATCATCGGCAAATATCATATGTTTATAGGATTTTAGAACTTGGGGTAAATCATTAATAAAAATAGAAAAACGCAAAGGACCCAGGACACCACGTTGTGGAACACCTGAGCAGGTGCTAACCTAATCAGAGGTTTTACCTTTACCATCCGATACCACCCGAACTCGCTAGTAGAAGTAGTTAAAAAATCATTTAATAGTGGAATTTGGGCTGTTAATTAACCTTATTTTTCGCTATAATCTGCGGTGGAGAATAGTGGCGAAAGCTTTAGAAAAATAAAGTAAAATTAACAAAGTAATTTGACGTTTATCAATAGCCTCACGAACATCATCAGTGACGCCAATTAAAGCAGTCTGCATACTGTGGCCTCTTCTAAAACCAGCTTGCTGGTCAATTAAAAGTCTGTTAACATCAAGTTATTCAAAGAGTAGTTGAGCTATGGGCCTCGTAATTGGCAGAAGGAGAGCACGTTTCCATTGAGCAGGATATAGAGCAGAATCAAGCGAGTTATTAAAAAGGTTTGTAAGGTGACGAATAATCGAGACAGAAGCTGGCTTAAGCATATTGAGTGAAAGACCATCAATACCAATAGATTTCGATGAGGCATTATTTAAGATAAACAAAACCTCAGTTTCTGTGACAGGCTCAAAGTTGAAGATGCATTTAAGTTCATCATTTAATGGTATATTCAGTACTAAGGGAAGATCATCCTCGATCAGGTCTGTAGATGCTTGCGAATCAGAAGCATAATGTCGGCTGAGAGCTTCTAACCTATAGTAGTTAACTGGAAAGGGTTTCATATAATTCGAGTTCTTCAGTTTCTGCAATTCGCGCCATTTCTCTTTAATGGTAAATGCATTATCGATTTTATTTCTAAGATAGAGGTTTTCAGCTGTATCCAGTTTATTTGAGACTTTAGTACGTAAGTTGCGGTATTTCAGTAAATCAAGAGGTCTCTGATGACCTCATTAGAATTTTAAGGTCGCGTGAGACCCACGGTTTTTGCTTACTTTTCAGAATCAAACAACGCATTGGAGCGTGAAGACCAAAAGCATCAAGTAGTGCCGATTCAATTTTTTGCAATAAACTATCAGGTGAATTTGAATTCTCAATAGAGTATAAGGGACGAGTCTCGAGATCACTAAACCTGAGGTTAATTTCATAGTGTAAATCTATTTTATTAACTGTTTTTAGGTTACGAAAAAGAATATTATTATTGGCAGCACTAGTAGAGGTCGGTAGTAAGTAATCTAATTCACTACAATCGTGACCATCAGCAAATGGTGACAGAGATTTACGATAGTCAAGTAGAGCTCTCGAACATCTTGAACGAACAAGTCAAGCCAAGTGTGGGCAATTCGTAACATCGAGTGATGTGTTGAATGTGAATTAAAATGATTTGACTCACTATTGTTAACACTCATGTTGATATTAAGGTCGCCCGTAATGATGACGTGGGAAAAAGAGGGCAATAGGCTTTCAAGGGTATGAAAAAAGTGAGAAGGAAAGGCTGGATGTGACGTCTATAAATAACACAAAACAGAATTTTAGCCAAACCTACTTTTATTTCAATAATTAAGAATTCCGGTGTGTTATCAAAATGCGCATTACTAAGATAAACAACAGAGTATAATGGCAATTAAAGAGAGAGAGAGAGAGAGAGAGAGAGAGATTGATTGATAACTAAGATTTATTTTGCCCAAGTCAAACAACCGAAGGGCACTAAGTAAATCGTTAAGACTATTAACATACATCATATAAAAACAGAAAAAATTATATAAATCAATTTTAACAAATATAAAGATTATAAAATAAAAACAAACGTACAAAATAAACGCTACTATAAATAATACTCATATAAACATTTTCATCTCTTAACGCTAATACTACAATAATTAAAAGCTGAACTCAAGTTCACAATAATATTAATCCATATAATATTAATTCATCCAGTCGTTATGCATCCATCAGTAGCTACTATTATTATTATTAATATTGGCAAATATAGAGTAAGGTGATCAGTTCGATATTATCATATATGTAATTACCAAATATTTACAAATCAATATAGTACAATAAATAGATCAAATCAGGAATAAAAGGTCAATCATGCTACGATGCGATGTTAATAAAATACATAAACAAGTATAAAAAATAAAAAATATATAATAAAGGAGGACTATCATTGCACATTTGCTTCCTCAATTAAGCACTTAAACCAATCTTTCTTAAAAATAACCAAACTATTACTATCCCTAACTGAGGCAGGCATTTTCTCCCATAATATCATACTCTGAATAGAAAAAGACATTCTATATGAATCTCTCGTAGCAACAGGGATGTTGAATATAGATGCTGTGCGTTTAGACCTACGGTGCTCGTCATTATTAAACTTAAGTAAATAAAATAAATATTGTGGCTGTTGCAAAGTAATAAGTTTATAAACGGATATTTCCAAAAAATATTTACGCCGATCAGCCAATGAAAGCCAACCTAAACGCTCAAAAAATGGACGAAGGTTTGCATCACGTTTGAGATGGAAAATAAACCTAATTGCAGAATTATAAACTCGTTGGAGTTTAATAGATAAATAATTAGGAAGATCGTAGAAAACTAAACATGCGTAATCAAAATGAGGCATAACCAACGCCTTCACCAATTGTGCTCTGATTTTTTGTGGCAAATGATGTCCCTTATAGCGTAACCGATATAGAACACCATGAACCCTGGAACATATTTTACTAATTTGCGAGTTCCAAGCCAGGTCGTTTGCAAGAACATGTGACGTATACAACTACATATAATTATATTATTTCATAAATACATAATTTTATATAAGAGGATATAGGGCATCAAAATAGATTTCTTAGAAAGATCAATGAACTATATATAAATGTAAATATCCACAAGAATATTGTCAGCTGAAATTGACTAACATGTAAATTCTTAGAATTATAGCGTGTCACGATTTAAAGCGCAAATTTAGAAATATAAAAATGCAATTGCAGTATACTAAAAATAAATATTTTATAATTAAATGAATAATTAATTGTAAATAGAATATTATTACACAATAAAATTAATACAAATATTCAATTTAAAATGTATAAAAAAGAATTTAATTTTTAATTTTACGGCAAAACAGAAATTAATTACAAAAATTATATGTTTATGCAAAATCAGTATGCGAAGATATTTGTACATTTAAAAATAATAAAAATTATAATATATTTAATTTTGTAATTGTGTAAAAGACAAAGTGAAATTTATAAGTAGAATAAAAAACGATTGTAAGTTTAAAAAATGAATTTAAGATTATTTTTAAATGTAGAAATAATTGAGGTTATAGAATTAATAAAAAAAATTATAAAATAAAAGTAATTACAAAAATGCATAGGATATGAAAATAAATATGCAATTATTTCTTGTAAATAATTAGAATTTTAGATAATATTACATGTATATAGAAACAAGAAAGAAAATATGATTTAAAATAAAAAATCAAAATACGAAATTAATGTAAAATATGACGAAAAATGGTTAAAAAGGACTTGTACTAATGAGGTAAAAATAGTATATAAAGGACGGAAATTTATATACAACATTCATTGATAGATAAGCCTTCGTAGCATTTACATTAGATTTCATAGTTTTATTAGTACAAGTCCTTTTATTATAAGGATTTGTAATGAAATTAAATAAATAAATATTGTAAATATATATATAAAATTTATAGTTATTCATTTAAGTATTATTAAATCACACACTACCATTTCTATGGCCCAATGCGTGGTGATAGAAATGTGTATAATACATACAAAATATATATATTTAATATACTCAAATACATATTCCAGTTATAATAGCCAATGTGTGCTAATATAATGTGTCTCAATTTACACATAAAACCCGGATTAATAAGTCTGCAACAAGATATAGATGCAAAGATGGTTTCGTACCTAACTTACATCTAATCTAATAACAAGCAGCAAAATCTATAGTAACGGTAAAACCCAAAGAAAGGTTGGCACGTCACAAACAACCCCTAAATTTTTGACAGTTTTTTTAAATGCTATGGGAAGATCGTCAACCATTATCGGGTTAATGGTAGTAAAATCAACTAAACGATTTAATTGAGTTGACGCAAATAATATCGCCTCAGACTTATCTTTGTTTAGCTTCAATCCATTGTCATGGACCCAAGCATCAATAGAACGAGCATCCTGATTTACCTTAAAAATAGCCTGGTTAACATCTAATGGCTTACATTGAATATATATTTTCAAATCGTCTGCAAATAGCATATAATTACAATACTTAATTACTCTAGTGATCGAATTAATATAAATCAAAAATAGGATTGGACCAAGATTCGAGCCTTGTGGAACACCTGAAGACATTTTCATAAATTTCGAGGGTGTGCCATTTGCGTCAAGTACCGCCTGTTCACGACAACTATGATACGAGTGCATAAATTTTAAGGCTTCAAGTGAGAAATTGAGAGAGAGAGAGAGAGAGAGAGAGAGAATGAATGAGTGAATACAATTTATTACACATTTTGGGGTATAAATCCCGTATGCATATAAGTAATACAGTGGAAAATTTACATTTTTCTTAAAAAATAATCAACCAAAAGTAAAATACATATAAAAACATAATATAAGATTAAAATTATAAATACAAAATATAAATAAAGTATATAAAAACTGCGCAATGTAACAATAAGATAGAACAGATGCATATTTACAAAAAGTTTGTGATCAAAAGTTAAACAATAAAATTAACAAATTTATAATTCGCAGGCGCAAGAACATAAGATAAAACGGTTTTACAAAGTAATAATTTAATAGAAGTACGCACAAAAATAAATATATATATATATATATGGGTGGTTCTCTGTGACATCGAAGATGAAAAAAATAAATATTGCTATAGCTGTGGGAATATGTTTTAGGTGTATCCAGTAGTTCTCCTGAATTTTTTCAGATTTTTTCGGGGTCATTATTTTAAGTTATAGAGTCAAAGTTGACATTTTAGTTTTTTTTTGCATTATATGCCCATTTTCATGAATTTGTAGCTCCCACGGGAATCCATTTTTCACTAAAAACATAAATATGACTTTTTTTGTAAAATTTTCTGAACTTTTCATTAAAAATACTTTTAAAGACATAAATGTATGCTGTCACACTCTTGTAAGCCATTTAAACCTTAAATAGTGAAAATCAGCAATTCTGCTCCAGATTCTGGTAACCTAATACTATCTAAAAGATGTCTTTTTATAGTCAAAAACTGCCTATAAACTTCCAGAGTGGGTCTAAATCATTAAGATCACTTATAGTCAAAATATCTGGGAAAAGTGACCGAAATATTAATAGAAATGTATATTTGTTGCCGTATAACGATGAATCTATTAGCATGATCATTGCAAAAAAATTCATGTACTTACCTTGGAGTGGTAGAAAAGTATCTCCACTTGTTTCAGTATCCATCTAATCCCCCGTAAGCAACTAAGAATAGAAATATTATTATACAATTATAAAAAATTAATTTTTAAACATTTATAATACTGGATTTTTAGTTTTACTGTTTTCAACCCTTACAAGAATTATAATACTAATCTTAAGGATTACTATAAATATATACACATTATTATTACAATAACTGAATATACGTATTTAATACAAAAAATATATAAACAAATCAGATCTGAGATTATAATAAGTAATGCAATTACGTGTCAGTGACAAGTTTGTGAAATTCAAACAATGTATTGCTGAATAACAATAATAATAATGTTGATACTTTTATAGTAATCCTTCAGATTAGTACCATAATTCTTAATGTGATTGTAAAAATGAATATTGGAAATTGCTGATTTTCACTATTTACGGTTTAAATGGCTTACAAGAGTGTGACAGCATACATTTATGTCTTTAAAAGTATTTTTAATGAAAAGTTCAGAAAATTTTACAAAAAAAGTCATATTTATGTTTTTAGTGAAAAATGAATTCCCGTGGGAGCTACAAATTCATGAAAATGGGCATATAATGCAAAAAAAAACTAAAATGTCAACTTTGACTCTATAACTTAAAATAATGACCCCGAAAAAATCTGAAAAAATTCAGGAGAACTACTGGATACACCTAAAACATATTCCCACAGCTATAGCAATATTTATTTTTTTCATCTTCGATGTCACAGAGAACCACCCATATATATATATATATATTTATTTTTGTGCGTACTTCTATTAAATTATTACTTTGTAAAACCGTTTTATCTTATGTTCTTGCGCCTGCGAATTATAAATTTGTTAATTTTATTGTTTAACTTTTGATCACAAACTTTTTGTAAATATGCATCTGTTCTATCTTATTGTTACATTGCGCAGTTTTTATATACTTTATTTATATTTTGTATTTATAATTTTAATCTTATATTATGGTTTTATATGTATTTTACTTTTGGTTGATTATTTTTTAAGAAAAATGTAAATTTTCCACTGTATTACTTATATGCATACGGGATTTATACCCCAAAATGTGTAATAAATTTTATTCACTCATTCATTCTCTCTCTCTCTCTCTCTCAATTTCTCACTTGAAGCCTTAAAATTTATGCACTCGTATCATAGTTGTCGTGAACAGGCGGTACTTGACGCAAATGGCACACCCTCGAAATTTATGAAAATGTCTTCAGGTGTTCCACAAGGCTCGAATCTTGGTCCAATCCTATTTTTGATTTATATTAATTCGATCACTAGAGTAATTAAGTATTGTAATTATATGCTATTTGCAGACGATTTGAAAATATATATTCAATGTAAGCCATTAGATGTTAACCAGGCTATTTTTAAGGTAAATCAGGATGCTCGTTCTATTGATGCTTGGGTCCATGACAATGGATTGAAGCTAAACAAAGATAAGTCTGAGGCGATATTATTTGCGTCAACTCAATTAAATCGTTTAGTTGATTTTACTACCATTAACCCGATAATGGTTGACGATCTTCCAATAGCATTTAAAAAAACTGTCAAAAATTTAGGGGTTGTTCTTGCAAACGACCTGGCTTGGAACTCGCAAATTAGTAAAATATGTTCCAGGGTTCATGGTGTTCTATATCGGTTACGCTATAAGGGACATCATTTGCCACAAAAAATCAGAGCACAATTGGTGAAGGCGTTGGTTATGCCTCATTTTGATTACGCATGTTTAGTTTTCTACGATCTTCCTAATTATTTATCTATTAAACTCCAACGAGTTTATAATTCTGCAATTAGGTTTATTTTCCATCTCAAACGTGATGCAAACCTTCGTCCATTTTTTGAGCGTTTAGGTTGGCTTTCATTGGCTGATCGGCGTAAATATTTTTTGGAAATATCCGTTTATAAACTTATTACTTTGCAACAGCCACAATATTTATTTGATTTACTTAAGTTTAATAATGACGAGCACCGTAGGTCTAAACGCACAGCATCTATATTCAACATCCCTGTTGCTACGAGAGATTCATATAGAATGTCTTTTTCTATTCAGAGTATGATATTATGGGAGAAAATGCCTGCCTCAGTTAGGGATAGTAATAGTTTGGTTATTTTTAAGAAAGATTGGTTTAAGTGCTTAATTGAGGAAGCAAATGTGCAATGATAGTCCTCCTTTATTATATATTTTTTATTTTTTATACTTGTTTATGTATTTTATTAACATCGCATCGTAGCATGATTGACCTTTTATTCCTGATTTGATCTATTTATTGTACTATATTGATTTGTAAATATTTGGTAATATTTATATATCTGTTAACCAGGCTATTTTTAAGGTAAATCAGGATGCTCGTTCTATTGATGCTTGGGTCCATGACAATGGATTGAAGCTAAACAAAGATAAGTCTGAGGCGATATTATTTGCGTCAACTCAATTAAATCGTTTAGTTGATTTTACTACCATTAACCCGATAATGGTTGACGATCTTCCCATAGCATTTAAAAAAACTGTCAAAAATTTAGGGGTTGTTCTTGCAAACGACCTGGCTTGGAACTCGCAAATTAGTAAAATATGTTCCAGGGTTCATGGTGTTCTATATCGGTTACGCTATAAGGGACATCATTTGCCACAAAAAATCAGAAGAACAATCATATCTACTTGAACTCAACTTTCTTCTGGTTTTTGGTTCGATTGTTTATCTTTATTTGTTTTTGAGTTATAAGCGACCGAATTGGAAGTAATTTTTACTGCTATTATTATTGGATGTCGAATAACTTCCGTAAAAGTGGCCACTGGCAAGAGATAACTTGGCTTCTTCATATTTTTATATTATAAAAGACATACCAAAGTTAGGATGAGATCCGTTTCCCGGAGGTCATGTACTTCCCTTGTAAGCCAAGTTTCTGCAGAAAACGCCAGCATTGTGATTGGTCAGTAATATCAGATAATGAGCGTTCATAATATGAATTTCGAGCAACCTTCAACAACCGCTTGAGATCACGACGTAAAATCTCATAATTAGCAAGCAACATAGGATCTTTGCGATGCTTAGCTGTTTTATATAGACGATCACGTTCCTTACACCTATCATTAAGGTCTTTCGTTAACCATGGCGCAAACTTATCTAAATTATTTATATAAACAGTACGTAGAGAATCTAAATATTTATCAACAGTCCATTCGGTAACAGATGAAGTATTAATAACCTCCAAATCTTTAGCAATTGAATTCCCAAATACAACAGATGAAAAGTTTTTAAAATCACGATAAGTATAAACATTATAGTCACTAATGGCAGAAGATAGATTATAATCAATAATGATGAAATCGTGACCATTTATAAATGGACTTTGTGACTGTTTAGACTTAACAACCTTATCAGGCGAATACGTAATAATTATATCAAGCCCGGTGTCCGAATTGTCTCTATGATGGGTTGCATTAAAAGGAACAATGTAACATGAATATTCTTTACTTAGATCACGCAAATGAGTGCTATAATAATCATTACCAAGCAAATTAGAATTCAGATCTCCAACAATTATAATATTACTATACATATGGGCACGATCCTGAAGAGAATTAAAAAACTTTGTTAACTCATGACCCTTTAGTCTACGGTAAACAGAAGCGAAGAGAATCTTTGTACTATTAATCAATAATTTTAACATCAAACACTCAGTCTCATTGAGATTCGAAATTTGCGGATCTTCTAAAATCTTGAAAGAAATACCATTTCGTACGTAACAGGCAATACTACCACTTTGCATATAATCGCGCCTACCAGTATTTGACAATAAACCTCGGTCGTTTCGGACTAATGAGTAATTAGCAACATTATAAATTGAATCTGGCCGAGTTGGAATCAACCATCTCTCCGATATAGATAAAATGTCAATATTGTCAGATACAAGGAGAGACTCACTTTCGGAATGATGGTCCATAACAGAATTGGCATTTATTTAACTAACACGAATAAATGAAGGACAGATTTTTAGCGGCTGAACGCATACATTATTACTAATAGATAGTCAACACAAAGCTTCCAAATCAGCTTCAGTAACTATCTGAATACGCGGAGAATTATCGTTTTTACGAACAAAGATTTTGCTGTCACGCGTCCAAATATACTTATACTTTAAGGGTTCGAGTTTATTTTTTACGAGCAGACGCAATTCATGAATAGGCTGGGGCAGCATTTCGAACAAATTAACCTTCTTATCAGCAAAGTTTCCCACGTTATTAACAAGGTTGCCATATTTAATTACGCCAAATTCACGTTTTGTTAATCGATACTTGAAATAATTTGTTATTGCAATAATCGATACTTGAAATTACCAAGAAGAAGTTAAAATTAAATTATGTATCGACATATAAAACTATTCAAATTTTAGTACTAATGTTGCCATTTAGTGGGCAATTTAGAAACAACGCAGTCAGTAATTATTAGCGAACACGAGTTTGGCTAACCTAAACTAATTTTAAATACTAACGCAATATATATACAGTATATTAGATAAAAATGAATAAAAATTAGAAAAAAATGCATTAAACTAAAGCCACAATAATAACACTCACACAACCGAAAATAATAGAAACAATTTTATAGCACTAAGACGGTCACATAACTTTAGATAGTACATCTAATAATTCACTTTAACAGTCATGAACTTGGACACAACATGCAGATTTGATGTATTTGACTCTAGTTGATGACGTATAAGAAGAGCAGGATTGACCGTCGTAGCCGTCACTGTTCGAAAAGTTGGTCAGTAAAGATGAAGATAATCCCACTAAGATGAATACAAGTCGCCAGCAAAAATTTAAAACAATTCGGTATCAAGGACTCGGGCATTAATTACGCTGTAAACAAGTATGAACTCCCAACCAAGCGTTAAAAATCAGTAAACAACGTATTATGTAGGAGCTAAACAGAAGAGCGTCTGTCTACTTATGGACGGAGAGAGAGAGAGCGAATTTTTTAAGTAGGGACTGTGCAGGAAAATGTCGCATTACATGAGATCACAAGACGCAGCGATCTATCAATTACCGTGAAAAAATGATTGCATGTGTCACACATGTAAAATATATTGGATATATTTAGTGTACCTGAGATGTTTATGGAGTGCACTCTATAAACATCTTAGATATACTAAATGTTTCCAATATCTACATGAAAGCTACATGTACCTGAATATATGTAGTGTTCATGTTTTTTACATTTGTTACACATGCGATCATTTTTTCACATGTCGAGACAGATTATTTATTCAAAGAATTATATTTAAGACCTGCGATGGCTTGGTCGGTGGGGCATCGGGCTCGTAATCTGGAGGTCCCAGGTTCGATTCCCAGCCCCCGCTGATTGATACAAGCACCACTGGGAAATGTATTTTCATCAAGTGCTTTCTTCACCAAGACATCGTATGACCTCCGTCGCTGTTTAGCACCGTATTGGGAGCATAAAAAGAGCGACGTTAAAATATATATATATATATATATAAAAAATTATACTTAAAATTTTTGGTTCCGAAAGTAAAAGTATTGTCCTTATTAATTAACGAAAGAGAAGAAACACCTTCAGAAAACTAGAACATAGTTATTACTAGTAATTTGTTAAAGATGAGGCATGAATAAATAATGAACAAAAACAATTATAAATTAATAATAAGTTTTTAATGAGCAATATCAGACTTTAAGTAAACAACATCTAAATATCCTATTACTTATAGTCCAGTCAAATTAAACTTTTTTTTCGTGAAAAAATAATATTGTCCATAAGAAAATACGCTGATATAGTGTGAAAATTTTTTAGTTTTACGTATATTATTATTGAAGATTGTTCTAGCCGTATACAAAATAGTTATGATTTAATTACACGAAAAGTTAAGATTACCATATTCAATGAAAATGAAAATACGATACTAATAATAGAAATATTGTATAGTTATACAGTAGAAATTGTATAACTACAATGTTTTCGTGTACTGTACGCTAATTTAATTTGTGCACAGTTTTCCTGGGTACTGTCGACTTCGTATGCACACAAAAGGCGGCTCGCCGGTGGCTTTTGTCGAATATCAAGACGTACGCTATGCGGCCCAAGCAATGGCCACACTTCAAGGAACCCTTCTAGTCTCCTCCGACCGAGGAGCCATAAGAATCGAATACGCAAAGTCAAAAATGGCGGAGGTGGGATTTACAAATCTCTGGATGGAAGTAGGTTCTTTCTTAAACAAATTCAAGTCATGAACAAACAATGCCATTCTTTCTATGCGTTAGATTTTCAATTTCTTGTTTCATGTACCCGTGAAAAAAATGATTGCATGTGTCACAGATGTAAAGCATATGTACACTAGAAGTATTCAGGTACATGTAGTCTTCATATATCTTATGACAGATTTCTACATCTTGTACATGTCGCCTCTGTGTAACTTCTATGGAGATATTGTAAATATTTGGTGTATCTAAGATGTTTATAGAATGCACTCTATAAACATCTTAGATATACTAAATATTTACAATATCTACATGGAAGCTACATACAGACGACATGTACAAGATGTAGAAATCTGTCATAAGATACATGAAAACTATATGTATCTGAATACATTTAGTATACATGTAGTTTACATCTGTAACTCATGCAATAATTTTTTCACGGCTTTCTTACAATTTTGATTTTTTACATCTCTAAGTCTTAATTTTTATATTTGTTTTTCTAATTTATTGCTTTTATAGTACTTAAACATTTGCTTTCTTGCTTACTATTGTGTCATGCGGGTATGTAAAATGTATCATCTTTCAGTAGAAGTAGCAAGGGTAAAATTTTGTATTATACATAAATACGATTTTTGACACATACTTCTTCTCCTAGTAGAAAATGAATCAAATAATGTTTTTGAGACAAACAAATTCTAATTTTTCCATTTATTTAAATATATTCTTAGAGTAATGTTTGTGTGTTAAAATATTTCTTGGAAAGATCATTAGAAAATTGTTGTTGACGAACTTTTGACAAAGTCGTGGTTAGTAAGTCACGTTTTTGCAAGGTGTTTGACGTAACATTTATCTAGATTGTTGAAAAACATTAGTTCTACTTACAAGGAGAGTATCCCAGGTCCGGATCACGGATCTTGTCCTAACTCTAGGATAAGTTTTGTTATATAAAAATATGAAGAAAGCCAGAGTTATAGACCCTAACGCTCGATATTACGGAAGTTATACACTGTTAATGCTATTTAAAAAAAAAAGAACCTTTACTTCAAATGCTTATAACTTTTAAACAATAAACTATCAGCCCTCAAATATAAATTCATTTAAAAGCTGAGATAAAATAGATACAGTTTAAAAAAAAAAAAGCTCAAATCCGTTGCAATGGAGCAAAGTTGTAGCAGAAATAAAAATTTGTAGAAATTTAGCTTAACAAATCACAGTGCTTAATTTTCGTCAAAATTTCCACAAATTTTTATTTCTGCTACAACTTTGCTCCATTGCAACGGATTTGAGCTTATTTTTTTTTTAAACTGTATCTATTTTATCTCAGCTTTTAAATGAATTTATATTTGAGGGCTGATAGTTTATTGTTTAAAAGTTATAAGCATTTGAAGTAAAGGTTCTTTTTTTTTAAAATAGCATTAACAGTGTATAACTTCCGTAATATCGAGCGTTAGGGTCTATAACTCTGGCTTTCTTCATATTTTTATATAACAAAACTTATCCTAGAGTTAGGACAAGATCCGTGATCCGGACCTGGGATACTCTCCTTGTTAGTAGCCACGATTTTGCCAAAATTTTGATTCCCTGTAACACTAGCGATTTTTTATATTATTTCGTATTTGCTTAATCAAATAATACTGTATTAAATATTCATGTATACTGCAACGTTTTTATATCTTATATGGAATCGGCTGTATTTTCTGCATGCAAATATTCTCTTTCACAGGAACCTTCGATATAATTTGTTTTTCTTTAAAAAGTTTAGTCACTAAGAAAAATATTGTATAATTATTTCAATAATTACTTTCTTTAGATGCTAGAGTCTTGAAAGTAATTAAAACATACATGTACATGTAATTCCGTGAAAAAATGTGCCACACATGCACTCATTTTTTCACGGGACGCACAGGCCATTTAATTTTTAATAAACTTCTGTACAAAACATTCGGTACCATCATTGTTTCCATTTTTGGGCTACTGTATAGGATGTCTCGGATAACTAGAACAGCCATCCTGTAAAAAAATGATTGCATGTGTCACACATGTAAAAAACATGTACACTACATATATTCAGATATATGTAACCCACATTATATCTCATGACCGATTTCTACATGTTGTACATGTTGTATATGTGTAGTTTTCATGTAGATATTGTAAATATTTAGTGTATCTGAAATGTTATGGAGTGTACTGTATAAACATTGCGAAACTACTTTTCGTTGGACCGATAATTGAAATAATTAAGGAACCGATGGAGGTTCCGTCATAGTGACGTTAAAATGACTACCGCCGTTTATATTTAATTTGGGCACCTGGCGATATTAACAACAATATTAATTAAATGATATAAAATTATTGGAATTGTCCATTAGCACTTCCTCACGGCTTCGCGTCCCAGAGGGAATTCCGACGGCTGACCGTCTCGGAACTGGAGGTCTTTAGAGTAAAAACCGTATCTATATGAATGTCGCGATTCAACTTGGGAAATCCGAAATGGCGTCCGAAAGTCAGGAAAAATAATTAATTAATGATGAATTTTTTAGTCAAAAAGGAATTGCTTTATGAAAAAGTTCCAGTGAACGAAAAGTGCTTAGAATTATTAAAAAAATACGTGTGAATTTTTCTGAGACGTTTTTGAAAATTTTCTGATTTTTCCGGAAAATAGCCTGAAGCAAAAAATTAAAAATGGACCGTAAAATTTCGAATAATTCACACGTATTCTTCGGATGATTCTAAGAACTTTTTATATTATAAAACTTTTTCATAAAGTGATTCCTTTTTAAACAAAAAAATAACAAAGTTTTTCTTTTGTTCAACAACTAAAAATGTGGTCTATAATCCAGGTACCATGTACCAGCTGACATTAGCTGCCTAAAATGGTGAAATATTACTCTGCTTCTACCAGAAACTGACGGGTTCGAACCCAAGAGCTCGTCACTTCCCTCGCAGTTTATGACTCCAAACCGCCTCGTAGTGTGTTCTTACGCCTGCATCAATTCGTATTACGAGTATTGTGAATTTTCTCACTTTTTCTTTCTTTTATTCGGGATTTTCCGAACAGTTTTTGCACACGTGTAAATTGCATTGTTTAGATAATCGTCGTATTCTCGTTGCACAATTTTCGATTTGACAAGAATGTTGAGTATTTGCGGATTGAATTTCATGCTTTTCCAGAACTGTGTAATAACCTTTACTCAAATAATTTTCACTGATGCTCAAAACAAATTCTTTCGTTCCTTTTCTCTTTTCTGTATTTGGAAGTGCTTCGTTATATAAGACCTCGAAGTGAAATAAATGCCCTTTGTAGGAACATAAAGCCCATAATTTGATACCAAATCGTATTGGTTTCCCTTTGATAAACTGTTTGAGAACGCATCTACCATAGTATTTAGCCATCATCTCATCTGTGGACAGTGCAGTCGAGAAGTAATTGAATGTCTTGATGGTTTATTGAAAATATCAACTATTCTCCGAACTTTCCAAATCCTATCCTCCTTGTTTTCTTCTTCTAGCTTAGAATGTTTCAAGTTAGATTTTATTTCCTCAAACTCAGTTCTTCCCATTGCAGATACAATCGGATCAGCGCGTAAGAGAAGATTAGTAGACCAATAGTCTTTTTGAGAATGCCTCGTATTATAAGAAGAAAATAACAAAATACCTAAAAAGACATCAAATCCATAGCGAGTAAGTTCGTTACATTCTATGATGACTTTCTCCAAATCATCAGAAAAAAAAACTCAAATAGTTCTTTTGGCTTGCTAGATAAAATAATTTTTTTATCCTTTTCAGATAATAAATTTTTATTAATTACATCGTCTGGATAGCACTTTTCTCCATCAACCTAATTGTAATGATGATCTTATGATGATGAAAAAATATGATATTTTTCGAGACGAAAAATTACTATTGATGATCACCACTATCATCTTCATCATCGTGGGTATCCGACTCATCCGAATCTTTGGGATTGGGAAGATAAATAGCTTCATTGTACTAATTATCTTCAACAGTTTCAACCTGTCCACCGTAACCTTCCTTCGACTTTTTAGGACGACTATTTATTCTAGGCATATTTATTGCATCACAAAAATTATAAAGCCTAATACGGCGATTATCTAAACACTCTCCATTTCGATCTCCACCTCACAGGTATACCTCAAGGAAGTGTCCTTGGATTACTACTATTATCGGTTATTAATAACCTTTAGTAATAACCTTCCGAATATACTCTACTCACTTAAACTAAATACTAGGAAGACAACGGTGATGATTCTAGTTAGTTTCTTTTATACGTGAAATCTGAACACAGCTCTACTCCAAAAAGTTGTTTCAAACAATTTGTCTTTAGCTTAATCTGATGAAATTATCAACCACTGTTTGCGTGTCATACCTAACATATGATGGGAGAGTCATACTAGGCTTATTTCAATGCATGCGAATGGTATTTTACGTCTTTTTCGTTTGCGACGCGCAATAATTACATGCGCTATTATTCCTAATAATTATCCTAATATGAAACATAATGATTCATTAGGTTTACGACTCGTAGTATAGTAAGATTAAATATTCCACGTTGACTTTGTGCCTCTAGACAGTATACTTTATATAAAACACCTTCTACGAAGGTGTCAAGATTCGTAAGTATCGTTTCCAATCACACTTTAAAAAATGTTATCTGATAAAAAAATCTTTAATTATTACTCCCATCCTATTTCTATTTATATTTTGCTTAAACTCTATAAAAAGTTTCTGCAATAGAAGGTACTGCAATCAAAATCCGACAAGTAATTTTAATTAAATATTTATATATTTTTTTTGCTTAAACTTCATAAAGTTTCTGCAATAGAAAGTACTGAAATCAAAGCGGAATTATCGACAAGTATTTTTTACGATACCATAGATTTATTTTAATTAAATTTTATATGTTTTGCTTAAACTTCATAAAAAGTTTCTACAATAGAAAGTACTGAAATCAAAGCGAAATAATCAAAGCGACAAGTATTTTTTACAATACCATAGATTTATTTTAATTAAAATTTATGTTTTGCTTAAACTTCATAAAAAGTTTTAATTAATTTCTGCATAACTAATAAAAAGTAATTACTCTCTTTTTTATGCTCTTTAAATAAAATAATACTTGCACCACCATTAATTAAGTATTTCAGTCGAGTTATTTTTGACCTATTAATATCCTCTTATATCGAACGTATTTAGTATAGGTTATCGTGTAAAATGATATAAATAAAGCATTCTAATGTTTTACATCTAAACTAAAATGAATTTCCATTTTTTTATTATATTCATTTCTTATTTTACCATAAAATTGTTATCAAGTACTAGTGCTTCATTTCACTGCAAAAGCAAAACAAAATCAATCGCTGTGTCGACATATAGGCCTCATTAGAAAAATATAATGTCGTTATATAAATCTTATAAATTTTACTTAATAAGAAAAAACTTAAAATATTTTATAAGTCTTTGATATTTAAATATGCATATGCAATACGCTATTTAAGTCAAATCAGACGTAAAATTCAAAAGAAAGATGGCAACCCAACGCGTGGTGCAAGTATTATTTTATTTAAAGAGCATAAAAAAGAGAGAAATTACTTTTTATTAGTTATGCAGAAATTAATTTTGCACAAATGAATTATTATTATTCTATAAAATTGTGTATCTACTGATGTAAAGCACGGGAAGGATATACATTGTTTATTTAAAGAGAATAAAAAAAAGAAGTTTCCTTTTTATCAGTTTTGTGGAAATTAATTAAAACTTTTTATGAAGTTTAAGCAAAACATATAAATTTTAATTAAAATAAATCTATGGTATTGTAAAAAATACTTGTCGATAATTCCGCTTTGATTTCAGTACTTTCTATTGCAGAAACTTCATGAAGTTTAAGCAAAAAAAATATATAAATATTTATTTAAAATTATTTGTCGATATTTGATTGCAGTACCTTTTATTGCAGAAAGTTTTTATGGAGTTTAAGCAAAATATAAGTAGAAATAGGATGGGAGTAATAATTTAAGATTTTTTTATCAGATAACATTTTTGAAAGTGTGATTGGAAACCATACTTGCGAATGTTGACACCTTCGTAGAAGGTGTTTTATATAAAGTATACTGTCTAGAGGCACAAAGTCAACGTGGAATATTTAATAAATAAATAAAAAATTTCTGTTGATATCTATAAAATACTTGCCGTTACTATTTTGATTTCAGTATTTACAATTGCAGAAACTTTTTATGGAGCTTAATATTATACACACACCAATATCTAAATAAATATCTAAATCGCTAAATTTAGGGAGCAGATAAGATAATGAGTCTTTCTTGTTTGTTGAATCTCGGCAGCGCTAAAGTACTTTTGCTCCCGCTGGTTGCTAAAGGGATACTTTAGGCCCTATTTTTAGAGCGCAAAAACGCGAAATTCGTGCGTGTTAAAAAAAAATTTTGCTTCTAGACATTCTGACGTAAGATATTCTGCTGTCAGAATCCCTTGTCAAAATTTTGGCCAGATTTAAAGCAAAAATGATAAGACCAATGTAAACAAAAAAACACCAAAATTTGAGAAAAAAATTTGTTCTCGAGTTTTTTAGAATTTTATCGCTAATATAATGTATACTTAAAAGAATATAATGTACACTCAAAATGTGAAGAAAAGCGAAGAGAATAGTTGCACTTTAAACAAGTTACTTTTAGTGAACAAAATTTTTTATCTACCTTATAATCTGTAAATAACGCCTGAAATGAACGAAAATTTACGATTTGTTACTTTTTTGATACATTTACGATGGCCATATAGATCCCGCCATGTATAAACTATATGGTAAGATATTTATGTTTATCAAAGAAGCTATATATAATATATAAGTTATTATGATGATTCAAGGTTACTTATTCGATAAATTAACAATAATTTGAAAAAGCGTGTATTATTAAAAAAAATACTGATTTAAACAGCAACTATTCTCTTCACTTTTCTTCATATTTTGAGCATAGATTATATTTGCAATAACATTCTGAAAATAAAGGAGTAAAAGTTTTTTTTTAATTTATATTGGTGTTTTTTGTAGTATTTAAATTGGTTTCGTCATTTCTCCTTTAAATCTGGCCAAATATTTGACCTGGGATTCTGAAACAGCACAAAATTCTACATCAGAGTATGTGCTTCAGCGCAGAAGTGAAATATTTTTTTTGTGTTGTTCCTATAAACTATGTTCAAAAAAATTTTTTTGCTTTACCTATTGATTAATGAAATCCATCTATTTTTAATTTATATTTTGTGATTATTAAAACTTAAAAATGTCTTAGTAATGAATGTCTTAGTCTGAATGTTTTAGCAATATACCCAACATTTTCTAAATTTTTAAATTGGTTATTTAAAATTACAATGTTTGCGTTGAAAGTTTATGACTTATTTACTAATACCCTGTTGAAAAGAACCACGTGGTAAACCACGCGGTTTTACCATGTGGTTTTACCACGTGGTTTACCGCGTGGTTCGTCGTGGTTACCACGTGGTATGGGTGTAAATATGATTTTAGAATAATAGTGTAATGGATGCAAATTCGAACAACTTACAGGATTGCAATAAAAAATTAGATATTTAATACCGTATCATTCAAATAAGTAAGGTCAAAAAGTTTACAATGTGTGGTTACAACCAGTAGTGATTTTACCAGGGTTGTAATTAAATTATATATTTTAATTAAATTATATAATTAGCAACAACAAAATATTTAAAGCCATAAAGTTTCACGCGATATAACCGTATGGTGAAACCACGTGGTAAAAGCGCGTGGTAAAACCGCGTTGTAAAATTGTAAAAATTATTTTAGAATATTCTAAAAAAAGAATGTTAACTACTTATAGGATTCTAATTAAACTACACTTTTATCCTTAACGTAAAAGATTTAACCAACCCAGATAAGGGTAAACCTCGTAGTAAAACCACGTGGTAAAACCACGTGGTATGAAACCACGTGGTAAGTGTAAAAATTGTTTTAGCAGGCAATTGTAAAAAATACGAATTTGGACTACTCATAGGATTGTAATTATTGTTTTATGTTATTGTTAATTCTATAATTTAATTAAAATCTTACAATATTTAAATAAATAATTCAATTACAACCCAAGTAACATCACGTTGTAACCACTACCTTAGTTTTACTACGTGGTTTACTACGCAGTTTTACCACGTAAAGTTTTTGACCTTACTTATTTCAATGATACGGTTAAATATATAATTCTTTATTGCAATCCTGTAAGTTGTTCGAATTTGCATCCATTACACTATTATTCTAAAATCATATTTACACCCATACCACGTGGTAACCACGACCAACCACGCGGTAAACCACGTGGTAAAACCACGTGGTTCTTTTCAACAGGGTAATTAGCATCTAAAAAATGTTTACTCAATTATTATTAAAAAAATTATTATTTCTTAAAAAATCAAAACGCTATGCCCTTGCTTTTGTTTTAAGCTACCTGTTATGAATTTTTTTAGATTTTTATTTAATATATTAATTATAATATTTATGTTGAAAGGTGTAGATCCGTGTAATTTGGATCTGACATTTCGTTCAGGAAAATTCAGTTAAATTAAAAAAGTTTCTTCACACACACTTAACCCCAAAGAGTAAAAACTGAATCTTAAATGAGTAATTTGAAACAAGACCTTTTAAACGACTAAACAACTAAAATTACTCTTTGAACAGTGCAAAATATAAAAATTACTCTTTACAATAGGGTAAAAAGGAAAAATTGTCCTTTAAAGAAAGAAGGAAGTGGAACTATTGCTCTATTGAAAAGTATAAAGTAATATAATCTGAATGGACTTCCCAGTTACTAGAGTTAATATTGTACTATTTATTTCCAATCACTGAAGCTGTAGTGAATTTCACCATGTTTAAACAATTCTTAATTAATATCCACTAGACTGGAGTCACTGGGAAGTCTATTGAGACTATACGTAAGCTATTTTATATATATAAAATTTCTATTTTACTTCGTTAATATATCCTCTCAAGAGACTCTGTGTCAAACAAATAAAAGTAAAACAAACCAATTGATAAGAATTCAACACATATGATAGCTTGTGTATAATCTGAATGGACTTACCAGTTACTTGAGTAATATAATAATATTGTACTATTTATTTCTAATCACTGAATTTGTAGTGAATTTCACCATGTTTAAACAATGCTTAATTTATATCCACTAGACTGGAGTCACTGGGAAGTCTATTGAGATTATACGCAAACTATCTTATATAAGTAAAGTTTCTATTTCATTTCATGAATATATGCTCTCGAGAGACTTTCTGGCAAATAAATAAAACTAAAACAAACCAATTGATAACAATTCATCACATGATAGCTTGCATATAATCTGAATGGACTTCCCAGTTACTCGAGTAATATAATAATTGTACTATTCATTTCCAATCACTGGAGCAATAGTAAATTTCACCATGTTTAAACACAATCTTGTAACATGTATGCCCTATCTACATAACTTTTGGTTTTATCGGTTTCATCATAAACAAATTCTGGATGTCCAACGTACCAAAATTTAAATTTACACATTTGTGGACTTTGTGTGACTTTGACTGCAATGTGCAAAGCGTTGTATCGACAACCTACATATGATTATAAAAAATAAAAAAAATTAATTTTCAATCAGAATAATTCAGAAAATTTAAATTAATAAAAAATTTGTCACAATAAATGAATGTTGAAACTTTGACTGCAATGTGCAATGCATTGTATCGACAACCTTCCTATGATTATAAAAAATTTAAAAAATTAATTTTTAATCAGAATAATTCAGAAAATTTAAATTAATAAAAAATTTGTCACAATAAATGAATGTTGAATATTATATACTTTGATATAAAACTATAACCAAACAAAATGCATGTCAACAGAGAGTACTGACCTGACAGTAGCAGTATAATATAGCGCCCTCTTGCTGCCACATCTAAACTAAATGTCCTGCCAATCGTTGGGACCTCTGTACGCGTTCTTTGACCGGCTAACGCGCAACGCTGTCTTTCTATCTCACACATCTCCCATATCGCTATCTCTTTTCGCTTACTATAGACATACATATACATAGGGAGACGAAAAAAGGGAAGAAACCAAAAATCGAGAAAAGGAATTCAGCAAGCAATATCCTTGGCATCGATTTTCTTGAATATGCGTGAATGAATTCGGACAAAACTTGTTGTACAGTGAGGGTTAGTAATAAAGAAGGTAATGCGTGGCCAATAGCACAAAAAAAATAACTAATATTGAAGTGGTTAAAAAGTAAAAATCTGGGGGGGCTAATTAGCTGTATATAAGGGTTCTCGCGCCTATACTTGCGTCAGGCGCTATCGCGCCTTTTGATAGCTTCGCGACAAACACGCGTCATTGACCGCTCCCCACTACGACGCCTACTAACCAGGTCATTGAACCCGTTCAGAGTGGGGGAACCACTTTCTGCGCATGCGCGCTCTCGCAGATCGGATATATAAGGCGTGCCGAGAACAGCTGTAACCAGTCTGGATCAGGGAGCCGGAGGAAGCTGGTCGCGAGCACACGGTCAGAATGAATCTTGTACCTAGTGCAGGCGCCCGTAAATACGAACGTAAGCAAACGTCCGAAAGCATAACCTACCGTACCATAACCGCTTCCTGAGAGCACGCGTGGATGATACCGACCGTACCTTCGTGAGCACACGTATACTATCCCTACCGCATCCTCGTAAGCACACATGGATTATCTTCGTGAACACACTTGGATTATCCCGTCCATATCCTCGTGAGTACATGTGGATGATCCCGACCGTATCTTCGTGAGCACACGTAGATTATCCCGACCGTATCCTCGTGAGTACATGTGGATGATGCCGACCGTATCTTCGTGAGCACACGTAGATTATCCCGACCGTATCCCCGTGAGCTCACGTGAACTAACCCGACCTCATCTTCGTGAGCATACGTAGATTATCCCAACCGCGTCCTCGCGAGCACATGTGAATTACCTCGACCATATCCTCGTGAGCACACGTGGATGATCCCGACCGTATCTTTGTGAGCACACGTTGATGATCTCGACCGTATCTACATGAGAACACGTATATTATCCCGACCGTATCCTCGTGAGCACACATGGATGATCACGATCTTATCTTCGCGAGCACACGTAGACTATCCCGTACGTATCCTCGTGAGCACACATGGATGATCCCGACCGTATCTTCGTGAGCACACGTAGATTATCCCGACCGTATTCTCGAGAGCACACGTGGATGATGCCGACCGCATCTTCATGAGCACATGTAGTTTATCCCGACCGTATCTTCGTGAGTACACGTGGATTATCCCGACCGTATCCTCGTGAGCACACGTGGATTACCCCAAACGGTAGTTCCGTGTGAACACATACTATAACCGTTAGTTGCGTCCGTCTAGGGAACTAGTTATAGATAGATAGCGTTTTAAAGTTTGTAAGTCGCGTATTACTAAGTATTGCTTATTTATTTGATTCTAAGTTGACTAAGCTGGTATCCGGGTCAGCAAGGGAAACGGCAGTTTCATTGATTTTATTGTTGTGCACAACTATGCTTTACATATATATATATATAGTTAGTCTTTTTATATTAAATTATGGTATAATTAATTCAATTTCCTTCCTGACCGAATACTGGAATTTAAGCAAGACCCCTGCGAAGATTCACTCTGTTACACGTTTCCATAGGCACTCACTTTCTATCGATCTTGGGAATTAACTTATAGAGAGTCTGATCTTTCCACACTTTGTCTACATATCTACAGTTTATAAAGATCTCGATGAGACGAGAATCGTCAAAATGCAACGTCTTAAAGATTGTGTGCTCTTTATATACGGAATTATTTCTAAAACGTGCCCATGTTTTGCTGTTTTCGATTGAGTTAGGCTGACTTTCAGCTGCCAGGCGCCGTTCATGTATGATAGGCGCTCTTGCGGTTTCCGGTATTGCTCATGGAAAACCTAATTACCTTGCAAATCACTTCGTAAAACTTAATTTTGTCATTTTGCCTATGAGAACTAAGGCTCAAAGAAGATCGTTTCATGTTACTGCTTCTTATCTTCTCAATGCCCTACCTTCCACCATCTCATACCATCACCATCATCCCCACTGGCTTATGACTTTTAAGATCATGCTATATTTACATCTGCTTAGTCTTGACAAGGAGGATTGGCGTATTAGGTCACGAAACCAGTCATGTTCTGATTTTATTTGAGCCTGCATGTTTATATCTGGCTCGTTTTAGTTTATTAGTAATATGCTTAATCTTGCACTTTCATTCAGTTGAATATAACGCAGGTAAATTAGAAATAATTAAGAAATAATAAATAATATGAAGTTTTATTAGTTATAAGTTATATTTTTGTTATTATATTCTTTTTCTTTCTTTCTTTGATTTCAATACATTACGCTTGCTGCGATTGTTATTTGTTTGTTAGTTTGCATTTGATGTAATTCTATTTACTTACTATAATTTTTATATCAGGGTTATTCCAAGGCTGAAATAAATTTATTATCTTTCTATATCCATCTATCTCCTTCTCTTTCGCTGTCTATGTTTTTTTATTGAGATGGTCTAACTGCGAGTAACTAGAAATAAAAATGCAACATAAAGTAACAAAGTATTTTTTTTTTATATTTGAAAATGTAAGAAAATTTTTGATACGGACAATTTAAGGTTAATAGGTTATCAGACCCATAACCAAATCGATTTATTAAAACTGAAAGACTTTCATATTTAAAAGGACTTACTTGAATATCTGGTATGGATTATCTCGATGATTTAGAGTTGGTGCGTTAACTCCGACGAAGATTTTCAATATCATCCGCAGCTCCGAATTCTCAAAGTCCGTCACGCTGAAGGTGCACCGATGCGAAGTTCCATAAACGTATACTTGCAACTTTAATTTGATGTTTTACTTCACATCAAACATAGACACAAAAATAGAAACTTTTGACCCGCTACACAAATTATAAAACATTTTATAACTCTCTTTTTTTCTTAGCATAAACATTTTTTTCGAAATCACGTCGAATTTTCGTATACAGCTTAATAATTTAGTTTGCTTACATAAGGTTTTTCCAGACATAAGTTTTACAATGAAAATTGCAATGACACATAATATTAACGTTAATTTTTAATAACCAGGTAAAAGAAGTCAATAAACATTTTGTTCGTATAAAGTTTCTATGTAGGATTGATACATTTCAATATAATGCTACACTGAGAAAAGTTATTAAAAATTCTAATAAAAATGACTATAAAACCTAGTAATCGGTGGACATACTGTACTTTTAGTAAAAATTGCTATGTTTTGTAGTAAAATTTGAAATATACAAATGTTACTATGTTGACGTAGCAAATTTTATTAGAAAACATAGTAATTTTTATTATTTCGAGAAAGAGTCGAATTAAAAATAAACTTCTACTTTCATCTGTTTACATTTAACGTCCGTTATAAATTTATATTATTATTATTTACTTTATTACTTACAATTTGAAATCCACACAATTAATATTTATGAAAATCATCAGAAAAAAAACTGAAGTCCGAGATGGAGATTCGAACCGACGATCCTCCGAGTAGAAGTCCTGCACCTTTTACCGCCTGCGCCACCAGATAATTTTATTTCGGTTGGTTCGAATCGTACTCATATGCATTCTTGAGATTCACAAAAGCTTGTATGTTTTGTTTATTACATTTATTTGTTGCGATACTGCATTTATTCATCTTTTTTATTAATTAAACATTACCCCGTAAAGATAGTGTAAAAAAAGAAATTTATTTATTCGCAATTAATGATAATATAGACTGAAATTCTTGAAGTTATGTAGCGATGGTTTCTTTTCTCTGTGTACCAATTTTACTATTGACATGACAAATTTTATTATTTTTAATAAGAAATTTTACAATATTACATAGTAAAATCATATTAAAATATTGTTTATTATGTAAGAATTATCATTTACTCAAAAATATATCGAATGTTACTATGAAAGTGAAAAATTTTGCGTAAAAAAATTTACTATGTTACCTTGTAAATTTCGTTACCAAATTATAATTTTTGTATTTCATGATTTTTGCTGTGTAACATAGTAATTTTTATAAAACTCAATTGATAAATTTTGCTTAATCTTTCGGTACATTTTATTATACTAATAATAATGTTTATTAAAAATATTATAAAAGCTTTCATAATGCAAATATATCCAGAGATTATTATAAAATATAGTAATTTTTATTAAAAACATTTCAAATTTTATTATAACAGTTTTCTCTGTGTACATAACCGTTTTTAAGCAATTAAAAATAATGCCATAACTTAAACTGTTTCTTTGTTATGTATCTGAAAATAGGACCATTATCTAATTACATTATCTCGAAGTTACCCTGTAAATCTCAACTAAATCAGTCAAAAATTGACTGACAATGAGTTATCTTAGATACATAATTACATACATACATACATCTTTTTTTTCATGATAAACGATTTTTGAGGGTATTCTAGGTAGGTAATAAATCACATACACCTAATTTTGTAAACGATCGTACGATATTTCGTCTGCCAGGTTTGGCAGACCTTCTCAGGTACTACATTTATTATTAACATACAGATCAGTATCACAAAATAAAATTTATAAATTAAGAAAACAACAAAAATTAAAAATAATCTTATACCTAGCTTTTCAAAAAACACCGAATTATACGTTACTCTTACATTAGAGTTGAGTCAACTGAAAATTTTATCGATCAGTATAAACATATATATATATATGAATGGTTCTCTGTGAAATCGAAGATGAAAAAAATTAATATTGCTATAACTGTGGGAATATGTTTTAGAGGTATCCAGTAGTTCTCCTGAATTTTTTCAGATATTTTCGGGGCCATTATTTTAAGTTACAGAGAGTCAAAATTGACATTTTAGCACTTATTGCATTCTATGCCTATTTTCATAAATTTGTAGCTCCCAGAAGATGCATTTTTCACTAAAAACATATATATGACTTTTTTTTGAAAAATTTTCTGAATTTTTCATTAAAAATACTTTTAAAGTCGTAAATGTATGCTATCACACTCTTGTAAGCCATTTAAACCTTAAATAGTGAAAATCAGTAATTCTGCTCCGGACTCTGGAAACCTAATGCTGTCTATAAGATGTCTTTTTATAGTCAGAAACTGCCTATAAATTTCCAGAGTGGGTCTAAATCATTAAGATCACTTATGGTCAAAATATGTAGGAAAATTGCCCGAAATATTAATAGAAATGTATAGTTGTTGCCTTATAACGTTGAATCCATTAGCATGATCCACGTTTGTCTGTCGCAGCGTCGATCCGTGCCGTATCTGCGCTTCGATCGTATATGCGCTTTCGTTCCATCGCGAGTAGGTCGATCGGAATTACGCCCGCGATAACAAGAACGGCGTTGTCGGACACCGTTCTGTACGCGCACGCGATTCTTAACGCGCCCATTCGCTGTACGCCAGACATCGCTTTCGTCCGCCTCTTAACGTGTAACGCGTCCGCCCAGATTTGTGCCCCGTAAAGCACGATCGAGTGAGTAACGCTCATAAGTAGTTGTCCAGTGCTCGGTCTCGATCAGTTCATATTACCCATGAGTATGCTCAAGGCTTTTGTCTTTTCTTGTGCTTCTTTAGTCACCGTGCGTATGTGCAGCCAGTAACTCAGTTTTGTATCTAGAGTCACCCCTACATACTTGACCTCTTCTCGGACCACCACGCGTTCACGTCCGACTGTCAACGGTATCCCCGTGTCGATTCTTCGTCTAGTTAGAAGCACAAGTTCCGTCTTTTATAACGTAAGTTGCAGTCCGTGGTATTTCATCCATCCAGTCACTGGACGCATAACCTGGATTAGCTTTAGCTGAATCAGGTGTGTATCACGGGCCACGATAATGGCCGTAACGTCATCAGCGTAAGCGACGAGGGATGTGTCCGTCGGCATCTCCATTCGGAGAAGACTGTCATACAGTACGTTCCAGAAGTCTGGCCCCAGAATGGAACCCTGGGCGACTCCTGCAGTTATTCGTCTGTCTTTTCGTCCGTCAGTGGTCTCGTATGTGAGACGTCGGTCCCTCGGGTAGTCCCTCAGAACCCGGAGAAGGTAATCGGGAAGCCGAAATGCTGTTTCCAGCGCTTCCAGGATATCCACCCACCTCGCCGAATTGAAGGCGTTCCTAACGTCCAGCGTAGCCAGTAAAACTAATGGCCTGGGCGCATGGCACCTAACGTTATGTTCGTCAAAGTTGTTCCTAACGAGGGTTATCGCTCCGATTGCAGATCACCTTTTTCGGAACCCGTACTGTCGGTCCGATAAGTCCCCTGCGTCTTTTATTGACTGCAGAAGCCTTGCCCTAAGCATTATTTCATGCAGTTTTCCGGTCGTGTTAAGTAGGCTCAAGGGCCTGTAGGATGACGGGTTCTCAGGGTCCCCCTTATTTTTACTAATGAGGGCCAATTGACCGTCTTCCAGTGCTTACTAAAAACGCCCTACACCAGGCACCCGTTGAATGTGTCGAGGAACAACGACGGTTGTCACGAAACGACGAAACGTAAGATTTCCGACGGCACACCGTCAGGGCCTGGTGGCTTGTTAGGTTTCAACGAGTTTGCAGCTCTGGCGAGCTCCGCATTCGTGAAAAAAGGACATTCTTCGTTTGTACGTTCAACGGTCTCCTCCCTCCTCACAGGATGAGTTGGAAAGAGACCGTCGAGAATCTTGTCCATTGTCTCTGTGTCCTTAGTTATCGGCGGAACCCGTCTCCTCAGTTGGCGAGTCACGATCATGTAACCAGCGCTCCAGGGATCCGAGTCCATCTCGTCCATCAGTCTTTGCCAGCACTCTTTTTTGCTGTTATTTATGGCGTACCGCAAGCGCCTCCTATTCTCTCTGTATTCTTTGGTGAGATTTAATATTGTTTGTCGATCGCGAGCCCGTTGGTCCTTCCGTCTGAGTGCTAGGCAACTTTGTCGGATGTCTGCGATCTCGGCTGTCTACCACTATGTTTCTCGTTTATTGCGTGCGTAACGTTTTCGCGGCATAAAGTCTTCACACGATTATCGAAGAAACGGGGTTGTTTCCCCGACAAATGCTTCAGCCCTGTCGCGATTAGTCGTTCCACGAGGTTCCACCTGTGACAGTGGTTCCTCGCATGTCATTTGTCTGTCGAGTTTGTCTAAGTCTAGACGTTTCACGTCCCAACGAGGGAGACGAGCTACCCGAATACCTGTCATTCGTGATTTGTCCATAAGACCGAAGGTGATGTACTGGTGATCGCTGACTGCGTAGTTCTCGATCACTCTTCATGCCCTTAGTCTTTGTGTCATCCTGTCCGAAACTAGGGTCACGTCGGGTACAGAATCACCGAAGCCAAGTCGTCTGTACGTCGGCGTGTTTCCCTCATTTGCCACTGTCAGTTCAAGCCTAGCGGCCATCTCCAACAGCAGTCGTCCGTGTTTGTTCGTCTCAGGCATCCCCAACACGACCGCGTGCCCGTTAATGTATATAATATACAATCGCGTTGGTGGTGACTAATCACTAGTCATAAGGAAAACAGATCTCACACGTATGATTGGCTAAGAATTTGCGCAATCAGTCGAATTATATTAGTTATTTATGTACTTTGGTATATATGACACGTTAATACGATCAGAGGGGAAATATCATTGTGAATGGATAGTAGTTGGGCCGCGGCCGCGTGTGCAGCGAACGTCCAAGGCATAACTAATCCATTCTCAATAATATTTTTCCTCTAATCGCGATAACGCGTCGGATGTACCATAGTACGTAAAAGATTTTACAGCCTTATAACCCGTGTGGCGCGTCCTACGTGTCGGAAAAATTAATAGAAATAAATGGAAAATAATATAGATAATTTGAATGAACGACAGAAAAGAGTATGTGGGTAGAGAGAGAGAGAGAAGAAGTGTTGGTCCAGGCGCGCGCGATCAACGACACATCGAGTTTCGGCAATCCGATACCGCGGATATTAGATGCACTGCACTTAGCCGCAGCTTGTATTTACTTTCGTACATATTTCTTTCTGCTGGAGTTTGTGTACTACGCGTTTCGAAGACGTTAGTCTCAATTTTCAAGAGGACGGTCGTCGATATGGAGAATTTTTATACATCTTACTAGGATATGTAGCGTTTCTATACGTCCTAGTAGTTGATATAATCACGCGCATACAGTTGGGCACGAATTTTGTTGCATTAGATGTATTTACGAATTTAGCGTGCTCCGCGCGTAAGAGTTGCCGTACGGTTAGTAGACTGTAAATATATATCTATATATTCTTATAAATATATTCACATACACATATGCACATACATAAAGTACTCGCGCTGTCAATATTGATAATTAATCGCGATATTTGTTCATCGATTCACAAGACATGACGAAATAATAAGTACGTGAAACATATCAATTCGAATTAACTAATGCGCGGCAAACGAATAATTTACTGTAGGTCGATAGTATTTCAAACTGACGAAATTGACTGCTTGAGACGAGAACTGACTATATGTTTCACAAATGCTTTGGCGAAAACCGACGCCTTGTTTACCAGCTGATTATTTGGAAAATTTTTAAGTAAACCCGTTCTGACCAGTAGAATATAAAGAAAAGGCAAAAAGCTCTGGAAAGTTTCTTATCTTGCATCGTAAAGCGAGGGTCTATCTCGATCGTCACAAGTTTGCCTAAAAACCATAAAATAATAAAACAATTAACCGAGCAGCACGTTCAGAACGTGCGAGGTTCATACGGGCTTATCGCCTGTTTCTACATTTCAAATCTCTCCAGATCTTTGTATAGCAGGTCAAAAATAATTTGAATTACATTGAATAAGGTTATACATCAAATATCATCACCTATATATTAATTAACTAAGGAAAATTTTCAGTTCAAAATTTTAAGACCAAAATTTTAAGATCACATTTCGAACCCTCAAACAAAATATATATATTTACTAGCAACAATTCCTCGGTCGCTAACGCTCCCTCGGTCGAAATTACACTACATATATACTTATTTTTTTAATTTTTTTTAAATTTATAATTGTACAATTTAATTTAATAAAAATGTAAAATATAAAATAATGTGTAATTAATTAACCTAGTATTCAGTTACAATCAATTTTTTTATTCAATAAAATAAAAATAACAGTGTATTATATTTGCAACATTGTATATACTTATTTAATCTTAGTCAATTACACAAAAGTTTATAGATACTGAACATATTTCTACATAATACTGAAACAATTAAAAAAAATTAAAAATAATCGACATGATAAAACTTACACTGGAGTAAGGAATTTTAATTTTAATTTTTAATACGTAGTAACACATATATCATTACTTACAATATTTCCACACTATTCCTGTAAGAAGCTACATCAATCTAGTAACAAATGTGTTATTTTTCTACCAGAATAATATTTTCAACAACAAAAATTAGAATATAAAATTATTCTTTGACCATTATACATATATTTCATGCTTTTTCATGATGTTTCACGGAAAGGAGATGAAGAATTTAAAATTTCATACAAAATTACTAAACTCAGTTAATGCATCGTATGTATTCAATTATTCTTTCAAACAAATAATTAATAACAAATAATAATACGTAATAATTGAATTTATAAAATTTTTTCAGATTAAAATTCTGGCTAAAAGATTGATTTTCACATTTTATTAATTTAGTTTTATATTCAAAAATCTTTTATAAAAAAGAATATTAGTAATTGCAACCAAAAAATATAAATGATACTATACAATTACAATAATAAAAATTGAATATTAATTATAAAAGTTATTTTAATATTAGATTTGGTATTACATTAAAAAAATGAAAGAAAAATAATGTTTTAAATTTTCATCCACCTTCCTCACGCATTTTATATCTTAGAAATAGGAGATGATGAAAAATGTTTGTAAAAAAAATCTATATAAATGTAATAAAAAAAAATAAAACGTATCGTCAAATAAAATATGTATTACATTAAATTATATATATTATATTATATATGTTATCAAAATTTATTAGAGTAATAGTACTGTTTTTGTCAATGTTCGTATTACTGTGACCATTTTTAATATAATATATATATATGGGCTATTTCACGTCAAGTGACAGATAAGAAGTGTGTAGCTCGTATCGTCGATGCTCTGTCCGGGTGGATGGTAGCTCGACGGTCAGAGCGCGCGATTCGCACGCTGAGGTCCCGGGGTCAAATCCCGCAGTCCACCTTTTTATTTCTCGCTTCTCTTTTTTTCATACGTAACAATATGTAGTGTAATTTCGACCGTGGGAGCGTTAGCGACCGAGGAATTGTTGCTAGTAAATATATATACTTTGTTTGAGGGTTCGAAATGTGATCTTAAAATTTTGGTCTTAAAATTGTGAACTGAAAATTTTCCTTAGTTAATTAATATATAGGTGATGATGATTATATTATATATGTTATCAAAATTTATTAGAGTAATAGTACTGTTTTTGTCAGTGTTCGTATTACTGTGACCATTTTTTTTTACCGAAAACCCCTATAAAATATTTTTGGAATTCTTCTACTAAACCCCCCTCTTACCCCCTATTACTCAATCATTACATGGGGGATAAATTAAGACTGGTTGTCATATTCAATGTTGACCCTTCCTCCCACATTCCTTCATCTTTAAAATAGGGGATAAAAAAGAGTGGTGGTCATATTGTTATTCACCTGTACCGAAACGCCTAAATTATTTTTGGAATTTTACTAATTCCTCCCCCCCCCCCTCCCCTCTTGCACCTCCTCCATCTAACAATAAATGGAGGATAAATGAAGAGTGATTATAATATCGCTATTCACCGTAACCAAAAACCTCATCTTAGTTTTTTAGAATAAAAAAGAATGGTCGTCATATTCTAATTCATATATACCGATAACCTCTATAAAATCTTTAAAAAAATTTCTAATTTTACCCCCCCCCCCTTCATGACTCCGCCAAGCACCTATCATTAGATGCGAAATAAATGATGTGTGGTTGTCGTATTCAGCGTTAAGCCTTCCACTCCACACATACGTTTACTTCTTGTAACTTTTGGGATACCGGACACCGGATAACGGATGAATTTTGATGTATATATACAGGGTGATCCAGAAACATACGTAACATATATATGAGCTATTTCACGTCAAGTGGTACGATGAAAATTTTAAATCGCTCCAAAATTTGAAAATAGGCTGGAAATATCTTCCAGAAGATAGAAAAAAAATTTTAGGTGTTAAAAATAATTTGTCTGAGAGTTATTCCACCATAAAAAATGGAAATTTTTCAATTTTTTAAGAAAATTTCTATTTTTAAAGCCATTTATCCACATATCCAGGAAATTCCAAAATTAGTAAAATATCCCGGCATACCTCGTAAATACTCGAAATACCACAGAAAATCCCGAAATAACATAGAAAATCTTGAAATAACCAGAAAATCCCGAAATTAGGGGATTTATCCCCAAATACCACAGAAAATCCTGAAACATCCAGGAAATCCCGAAAGTGGTGCAGTTATCCCGGAATACGTCAGAAAATCCCGAAACATCCAGGAAATCCCGAAATCGGAGGATTTATCCTGGAATACCACAGAATATCCCGAAACATCCAGGAAATCCCGAAAGTGGTGCAGTTACCCGGAATACGTCAGAAAATCCCGAAACATCCAGGAAATCCCAAAATTAGTGGAGTTCCCGGAATACTACAGAAAATCCCGAAATACCACAGAAAATCCCGAAATACCTTAGAAAATTCCGAAATACCATAGAAAATTTTGAAACAATCAGAAAATCCCTCAATTGTGAATTTATCCCGAAATATCACAGAAAATCTCGAAACATCCAGGAAATTCCGAAATTGGTAGATTTATTCCGGAATTCCTGAGAAAATCCCGAAACATCCAGGAAATCCCAAAATTAGTGGAATTCCCGGAATATTACAGAAAATCCCGAAATACCACAGAAAATTTCAAAATACCACATACAAATTCCGAATTACCATAGAAAAATTTGAAACAACCAGAAAATCCCGAAATTAGGGAATTTATCCCGAAATACCACAGAAAATTCCGTAACATCTAGGAAATCCTGAAATTGTAGGAGTTATCCCGGAACACGCCAGAAAATCTCGAAACATCCAGGAAATTCCGAAATTGGTGGAGTTATCCCGAAATACCACAGAAAAACCAGAAACATCCAGGAAATTCCGAAATTGGTGGATTTATTGCGGAATACCACAGAAAATTCCGAAATATCCCGGAAATCCCGTTATTAGTAAAGTTATCCCGAAATAACTATGCCCTAAATAACTGCCAAATTATTTAGAACATCCCGAAATTAGTGGAGTTATCCCGGAATACCTCAAAATTTCCTCAAATATCGAGGAAATCCCGTAATTACTGTAGTTATCCAGGCATACCTCAGAAATTCCCGAAATATCTAGGAAATCCCGTAATTAGTGAAGTTATCCCGAAATATCCAGGAAATTCCAAAATTAGTAAATTTATCCCGGCATACCTCGGAAATTATCGAAATTTAAGAAAATCTCGAAATTGGTGGAGTTATCCCGGAATACATCAGAAATTCCCGAAATACCACAGAAAATCCCGAAATATCATAGAAAATCTTGAAATAACCAGAAAATCCCGAAATTAGGGAATTTATCCCGAAATACCACTGAAAATCCCGAAACATCCAGGAAATCCCGTTATTAGTAAAGTTATCCCGAAATAACTATGCCCTAAATAACTGCCGAATTATTTAGAACATCCCGAAATTAGTGGAGTTATCCCGGAATACCTTAAAATTTCCTCAAATATCGAGAAAATCCCGTAATTAGTGTAGTTATCCAGGCATACCTCAGAAATTATCGAAACATTAAGAAAATCTCGAAATTGGTGGAGTTATCCTGGAATACCACAGGAAATTTTGAAACTTTCAGGAAATTCAGAAATTGGTGGATTTATTGCGGAATACCACAGAAAATCCCGTAACATCCCGGAAATCCCGTTATTAGTAAAGTTATCCCGAAATAACTATGCCCTAAATAACTGCCAAATTATTTAGAACATCCCGAAATTAGTGGAGTTATCCCGGAATACCTCAAAATTTCCTCAAATATCGAGGAAATCCCGTAATTACTGTAGTTATCCAGGCATACCTCAGAAATTCCCGAAATATCTAGGAAATCCCGTAATTAGTGAAGTTATCCCGAAATATCCAGGAAATTCCAAAATTAGTAAATTTATCCCGGCATACCTCGGAAATTATCGAAATTTAAGAAAATCTCGAAATTGGTGGAGTTATCCCGGAATACATCAGAAATTCCCGAAATACCACAGAAAATCCCGAAATATCATAGAAAATCTTGAAATAAGCAGAAAATCCCGAAATTAGGGAATTTATCCCGAAATACCACAGAAAATCCCGAAACATCCAGGAAATTCCGTTATTAGTAAAGTTATCCCGAAATAACTATGCCCTAAATAACTGCCGAATTATTTAGAACATCCCGAAATTAGTGGATTTATCCCGGAATACCTCAAAATTTCCTCAAATATCGAGGAAATCCCGTAATTAGTGAAGTTATCCCGACACATCCAGGAAATTCCAAAATTAGTAAATTTATCCCGGCATACCTCAGAAATTATCGAAACATTAAGAAAATCTCGAAATTGGTGGAGTTATCCTGGAATACCACAGGAAATTTTGAAACTTTCAGGAAATTCAGAAATTGGTGGATTTATTGCGGAATACCACAGAAAATCCCGTAACATCCCGGAAATCCCGTTATTAGTAAAGTTATCCCGAAATAACTATGCCCTAAATAACTGCCAAATTATTTAGAACATCCCGAAATTAGTGGAGTTATCCCGGAATACCTCAAAATTTCCTCAAATATCGAGGAAATCCCGTAATTACTGTAGTTATCCAGGCATACCTCAGAAATTCCCGAAATATCTAGGAAATCCCGTAATTAGTGAAGTTATCCCGAAATATCCAGGAAATTCCAAAATTAGTAAATTTATCCCGGCATACCTCGGAAATTATCGAAATTTAAGAAAATCTCGAAATTGGTGGAGTTATCCCGGAATACATCAGAAATTCCCGAAATACCACAGAAAATCCCGAAATATCATAGAAAATCTTGAAATAAGCAGAAAATCCCGAAATTAGGGAATTTATCCCGAAATACCACAGAAAATCCCGAAACATCCAGGAAATTCCGTTATTAGTAAAGTTATCCCGAAATAACTATGCCCTAAATAACTGCCGAATTATTTAGAACATCCCGAAATTAGTGGATTTATCCCGGAATACCTCAAAATTTCCTCAAATATCGAGGAAATCCCGTAATTAGTGAAGTTATCCCGACACATCCAGGAAATTCCAAAATTAGTAAATTTATCCCGGCATACCTCAGAAATTATCGAAACATTAAGAAAATCTCGAAATTGGTGGAGTTATCCTGGAATACCACAGGAAATTTTGAAACTTTCAGGAAATTCAGAAATTGGTGGATTTATTGCGGAATACCACAGAAAATCCCGTAACATCCCGGAAATCCCGTTATTAGTAAAGTTATCCCGAAATAACTATGCCCTAAATAACTGCCAAATTATTTAGAACATCCCGAAATTAGTGGAGTTATCCCGGAATACCTCAAAATTTCCTCAAATATCGAGGAAATCCCGTAATTACTGTAGTTATCCAGGCATACCTCAGAAATTCCCGAAATATCTAGGAAATCCCGTAATTAGTGAAGTTATCCCGAAATATCCAGGAAATTCCAAAATTAGTAAATTTATCCCGGCATACCTCGGAAATTATCGAAATTTAAGAAAATCTCGAAATTGGTGGAGTTATCCCGGAATACATCAGAAATTCCCGAAATACCACAGAAAATCCCGAAATATCATAGAAAATCTTGAAATAAGCAGAAAATCCCGAAATTAGGGAATTTATCCCGAAATACCACAGAAAATCCCGAAACATCCAGGAAATTCCGTTATTAGTAAAGTTATCCCGAAATAACTATGCCCTAAATAACTGCCGAATTATTTAGAACATCCCGAAATTAGTGGATTTATCCCGGAATACCTCAAAATTTCCTCAAATATCGAGGAAATCCCGTAATTAGTGTAGTTATCCAGGCATACCTCAGAAATTCCCGAAATATCGAGGAAATCCCGTAATTAGTGAAGTTATCCCGAAATACCACAGAAAATCCCGAAACATCCAGGAAATTCCAAAATTAGTAAATTTATCCCGGCATACCTCAGAAATTATCGAAACATTAAGAAAATCTCGAAATTGGTGGAGTTATCCCGGAATACATCAGAAATTCCCGAAATACCACAGAAAATCCCGAAATATCATAGAAAATATTGAAATAACCAGAAAATCCCGAAATTAGGGAATTTATCCCGAAATACCACAGAAAATCCCGTAACATCCCGGAAATCCCGTTATTAGTAAAGTTATCCCGAAATAACTATGCCCTAAATAACTGCCAAATTATTTAGAACATCCCGAAATTAGTGGAGTTATCCCGGAATACCTCAAAATTTCCTCAAATATCGAGGAAATCCCGTAATTACTGTAGTTATCCAGGCATACCTCAGAAATTCCCGAAATATCGAGGAAATCCCGTAATTAGTGAATCCCGAACACGCCAAATCTCGAAACATCCAGGAAATTCCGAAATTGGTGGAGTTATCCCGAAATACCACAGAAAAACCAGAAACATCCAGGAAATTCCGAAATTGGTGGATTTATTGCGGAATACCACAGAAAATTCCGAAATATCCCGGAAATCCCGTTATTAGTAAAGTTATCCCGAAATAACTATGCCCTAAATAACTGCCAAATTATTTAGAACATCCCGAAATTAGTGGAGTTATCCCGGAATACCTCAAAATTTCCTCAAATATCGAGGAAATCCCGTAATTACTGTAGTTATCCAGGCATACCTCAGAAATTCCCGAAATATCTAGGAAATCCCGTAATTAGTGAAGTTATCCCGAAATATCCAGGAAATTCCAAAATTAGTAAATTTATCCCGGCATACCTCGGAAATTATCGAAATTTAAGAAAATCTCGAAATTGGTGGAGTTATCCCGGAATACATCAGAAATTCCCGAAATACCACAGAAAATCCCGAAATATCATAGAAATCTTGAAATAACCAGAAAATCCCGAAATTAGGGAATTTATCCCGAAATACCCACTGAAAATCCCGAAACATCCAGGAAATCCCCGTTATTAGTAAAGTTATCCCGAAATAACTATGCCCTAATAACTGCCGAATTATTTAGAACATCCCGAAATTAGTGGAGTTATCCCGGAATACCTTAAAATTCCTCAAATATCGAGAAAATCCCGTAATTAGTGTAGTATCCAGGCATACCTCAGAAATTATCGAAACATTAAGAAAATCTCGAATTGGTGGAGTTATCCTGGAATACCACAGAAATTTTGAAACTTTCAGGAAATTCAGAAATTGGTGGATTTATTGCGGAATACCACAGAAAATCCCGTAACATCCCGGAAATCCCGTTATTAGTAAAGTTATCCCGAAATAACTATGCCCTAAATAACTGCCAAATTATTTAGAACATCCCGAAATTAGTGGAGTTATCCCGGAATACCTCAAAATTTCCTCAAATATCGAGGAAATCCCGTAATTACTGTAGTTATCCAGGCATACCTCAGAAATTCCCGAAATATCTAGGAAATCCCGTAATTAGTGAAGTTATCCCGAAATATCCAGGAAATTCCAAAATTAGTAAATTATCCCGGCATACCTCGGAAATTATCGAAATTTAAGAAAATCTCGAAATTGGTGGAGTTATCCCGGAATACATCAGAAATTCCCGAAATACCACAGAAAATCCCGAAATATCATAGAAAATCTTGAAATAAGCAGAAAATCCCGAAATTAGGGAATTTATCCCGAAATACCACAGAAAATCCCGAAACATCCAGGAAATTCCGTTATTAGTAAAGTTATCCCGAAATAACTATGCCCTAAATAACTGCCGAATTATTTAGAACATCCCGAAATTAGTGGATTTATCCCGGAATACCTCAAAATTTCCTCAAATATCGAGGAAATCCCGTAATTAGTGAAGTTATCCCGACACATCCAGGAAATTCCAAAATTAGTAAATTTATCCCGGCATACCTCAGAAATTATCGAAACATTAAGAAAATCTCGAAATTGGTGGAGTTATCCTGGAATACCACAGGAAATTTTGAAACTTTCAGGAAATTCAGAAATTGGTGGATTTATTGCGGAATACCACAGAAAATCCCGTAACATCCCGGAAATCCCGTTATTAGTAAAGTTATCCCGAAATAACTATGCCCTAAATAACTGCCAAATTATTTAGAACATCCCGAAATTAGTGGAGTTATCCCGGAATACCTCAAAATTTCCTCAAATATCGAGGAAATCCCGTAATTACTGTAGTTATCCAGGCATACCTCAGAAATTCCCGAAATATCTAGGAAATCCCGTAATTAGTGAAGTTATCCCGAAATATCCAGGAAATTCCAAAATTAGTAAATTTATCCCGGCATACCTCGGAAATTATCGAAATTTAAGAAAATCTCGAAATTGGTGGAGTTATCCCGGAATACATCAGAAATTCCCGAAATACCACAGAAAATCCCGAAATATCATAGAAAATCTTGAAATAAGCAGAAAATCCCGAAATTAGGGAATTTATCCCGAAATACCACAGAAAATCCCGAAACATCCAGGAAATTCCGTTATTAGTAAAGTTATCCCGAAATAACTATGCCCTAAATAACTGCCGAATTATTTAGAACATCCCGAAATTAGTGGATTTATCCCGGAATACCTCAAAATTTCCTCAAATATCGAGGAAATCCCGTAATTAGTGTAGTTATCCAGGCATACCTCAGAAATTCCCGAAATATCGAGGAAATCCCGTAATTAGTGAAGTTATCCCGACATATCCAGGAAATTCCAAAATTAGTAAATTTATCCCTGCATACCTCAGAAATTATCGAAACATTAAGAAAATCTCGAAATTGGTGGAGTTATCCCGGAATACATCAGAAATTCCCGAAATACCACAGAAAATCCCGAAATATCATAGAAAATATTGAAATAACCAGAAAATCCCGAAATTAGGAAATTTATCCCGAAATACCACAGAAAATCCCGAAACATCCAGGAAATCCCGAAATTGTTGGAGTTATCCCGGAACATGTCAGAAAATCTCGAAACATCCAGGAAAACCCTAAATTAGTGAAGATGTCCCGGCATATCTAAGATATTACCGAATTATTTAGAAAATCCCGAAATTAGTCGAGTTATCCCGGAATACCTCAAAAATTCCCGAAATATCCAGGAAATCCCGTGTTTAGTGAAGTTATCCTGAAATAATTCAGAAATTCTCGAAGTGTCAGCGTTAACCCTTCCACTCCACACATACTCTTAATTCTTAAAACAGGAGATCAGACACCGCCGCGGGATACCGGACACCACCGGCGGACACCGGAGAACGGATGAATTTTAATATAATATAGATAGATAGATGACGTATGTACGTATGTATACAGGGCATGGAATAGCCAGTGGATATTCCAGTAGACGATGTGTCCGTCGTCCTTGAAGTCATCTTGACCACCTGCACGTCAGCTACAGGCACTGCATTTTTCTCCATATCCACGTGGAATATCCAGTGGACATTCCAGTAGACAATGTGTTCGTCGTCCTGGGGGTCATCCTGATCACGTGGACATCATCTACAGGAACTTCATTTTTTCCATATCCAAGTAGAATATCCAGTGGACATTCCAGTAGACGATGTTTCCGTCGTCCTGGAAGTCATCTTGACCACCTGGACATCATCTACAGGAACTGAATTTTTTTTCATATCCAAGTGGAATATCCAGTGGCTATTCCAGTAGACGATGTATCCGTCGTCCTGGAGGTCATCCTGACCACCTTGACATCATCTACAGGAACTGAATTTTTTCCATATCCACGTGGAATATTCAGTGGACATTCCAGTAGATGATGTGTCCGTTGTTATGAAGGTCATCCTGACCACCTGGACATCATCTACAGGAACTGAATTTTTTTTCATATCCAAGTGGAATGTCCAGTGGCTATTCCAGTAGACGATGTATCCGTCGTCCTGGAGGTCATCCTGACCACCTTGACATCATCTACAGGAACTGAATTTTTTCCATATCCACGTGGAATATTCAGTGGACATTCCAGTAGATGATGTGTCCGTTGTTATGAAGGTCATCCTGACCACCTGGACATCATCTACAGGAACTGCATTTTTTTCCATATCCAAGTGGAATATCCAGTGGACATTCCAGTAGACGATTTGCCCGTCGTCCTGGAGGTCATCTTGATGATTTGGATGTCATCCAAGCAAGCGTTAGTAAAAGAATGTTACATACTGGAATTGCAAAAGAAAATGTCAATTTTAGTGACAGAAATTAATAATTGAAAAAAATTGAAAAAAAATCTGATTTTTCCTCTGCATTTACAGGCTTGGAACTGTTTTTAATATCATGTACCTATTATTTTAAGGCTGCATTAAAAACTAGATTATTTTTTCATGCTTGGATGAATTAGTTTTTTACAGCGCTAATTATTTGCAGCCGTTATTTTTATTTAGTATTTATAATGTTTAAAACATAATTTATATTCAGCGCAATTTATTTGCAGCAGTATTTTATTATTATTTATTATGAATATTATTGTAAGGCTGCATTAAAAATTAGATTATTTTTTCATGCTTGGATAAATTAGTTTTTTACTGCGCTAATTACTTGAAATCACTATTTTCATTTTTATTTGTAATGCTTAAAACACATTTTATACGTCAGCGCAATTTATTTGCAGCCGTTTTTTTATTATTGTTTATTATTATAAATATTGTATCTGTAATTTACAATATTTCGTGATATACGATATTTTTTGTGTACGTTTTATCGTCAGTAATATATTTAGAATTTTCTATAAAAAATATTTTTAGATTATTTTTACTATGGGCTCGAGATAGTGCTACATACAATTGTCCATGACTAGAGACTGGAGTAGAAAAATATAACCCAACCTTCTTAAATGATTGGCCTTGTGATTTATTTATTGTCATTGCGCTGCCTAATTTAAATGGAAATTATCTTCGTATCATTTTAAATGGCAATTCTTCATTTATTGGTGATAAATAAATTCTTGGCAACAGTACTGTATTACCTGATTTGTTACCACTAATTATTTCGCCCTATCAGCACACAATGTCTGAAAAACATTTAAATTACGTTGCAGCTAAAACCTTTAAACGTTAGAATTTAATACTTGAAAAATGTTTGAACTACGTTTAAATTTGGTTAAAATGTCCTCTTTAATTTTAGGAAAGTAATATTTTTTAACGTATTTCAAACGTATTTTTAACGTTGGATAAACAAAATTATCCGATGTATATTATTATGGAGCATGCGCAGTTGTTACTTATCAATTATAGCTATGCGCAATTGTCATTTTTGTACATATAAATAATTTATATATATAAATTGTACCAGTTTGATTGCCGCACGGATGTTTATTTTATTATCGCGGCTGCTCAGCGGTACGGTTATACTTACCGTATTTAAATAAACGTATTTTTCCCGCGTTGCGGCGGCGGTTACCTGTCCGCTCTACCAAATCTGTTAAGTGTTAATCTGTAACCGAGGTACTGTTTCAGATGACAACCAGGTAAAACAATCAAATCTGAAATTGACTGCGAAACAGGGATATCGCGTCGAGCACTTGTCAACCAGAAATATAGGAGCTTTTAGGATTACGGAAGGAATCGTACGTGGGTTAAAATTCAATTCTATGAACACCGGATTGAGATGTAATAATAGATTGAATTTATTAAATTGAATATAAAAGATAAATAATAAATAAAATATCTGATTATCGCCGAGGTCTACGCTATTATTACAAGTCGGTAAACGGCCGACTTGTAGAGAGAGGAGGGAAAAATATCGCGAACTAAAATAATATACCCAGTCAACGGGACTGGTATAACGCAATATGATTGTTTATTAATTAGCGAATAAAACGCAATCGCGTGAAGTGGTACCACTTACTTCATATGTTGCTGTAGTCGTTGGTGAACAACGACCAGCCGATCGGTCGTTCTCTCTCTCTCTCTCTCTATCTCTCGCTGCGGTGTAGGACGAATTGTCCGTTCGCCCGTGCACCAAGGTTGTGTGGCTGCAGGTCGGTTCACGGTGTTGCACCAGTCACTGCAAATGCAGGATCGGCCTGCAGTCAAAATACACACACGAAACGCACGGTAAAATACAGCACACCGAAGCTGAACACGGGACGTGTGGGATTACACCTGTCGCGTAACAAGACGGCTTATCTCTTCTCAGCGCGCGCGAATCTTTTGCGCGCAAAGTCGGTCTCGCCCGTGTAGCCACGACGAACCGAGCCTAGCCGAATCTCGCCGGCCCGAGCCGATGCGAACATTACGATACTGTTCGCTCGTGTTGCTCGAATTCGTCAAACGGTAAGGTAAACAATACCTTACCGTTACAAAATAAATATAAAAATGATAATTGCGCATAGCTATAATTGATAAGTAACAACTGCGCATGCTCCATAATAATATACATCGGATAATTTTGTTTATCCAACGTTAAAAATACGTTTGAAATACGTTAAAAAATATTACTTTCCTAAAATTAAAGAGGACATTTTAACCAAATTTAAACGTAGTTCAAACATTTTTCAAGTATTAAATTCTAATATTTAAAGGTTTTAGCCGCAACGTAATTTAAACGTTTTTAAGATATTGTGTGCTGATAGGGTCAGCATAAATTGAAAAGTCATTCATTTCCTTTATTATTAATCTAGTGCCATTGCATAATCCTTTCATTACATTAATGTTTCTTAACAATATTATTATTGCATTTTTTTTAGTTTCAATTTATGAGGAGGTAGTCTATTAGGGGTCAGAGAATTTATGAACTCAATTGGATATATCGTATTCAAATGATTATTATTCTCAGTTTCTGCGGAATCAAAACTAATGTATTCTTTAATCGGCCCTTCAATTTTACTTAAAATACAGTCATTTATTTCGTTGACTTCTATGTTAGTTGGAGCCAATATAACTGAGTTTTTAAATTCATTTACATTATATGAGTTTATTGGATTATCAAAGATTTTATTTATTATGTTTTCTTCAGATAGTAAACTATTTGGAATCTGGATTATCTCATTATCTTTTTCGTTATTATTCATAAATACTCCATTACCGATTTTTAGTAACCACTCTTTAATTCATTACTGTTTACGCGCATATTTTCAGTTAAAGATAGGCTATGAAAATGGGCCCATAAATCACTATTTTTAATACAATTTTCGATAATGGTTGTCCTATTACCGTGTTTAATAATTGGTGTAATGTTTGACGAAAATCTCCAGATACTATAATAATTTGACCACCAAATAATTTATTGTTATTACATAAATCTTGAAATAATCTGTTGACTGCTTCAAATGCACATTTAGACGTCGTGGTAATTTCGTCCTAAATTATGAATTGTATATTTTTTGAAAATAATCAATAATAAGTTAGCAGCAATACCAGTCCAAGCTACTGAAATAAATGGTATATACTTTTTCTTTAAAACTAAAATAATAGTGTTCAGTAAATAACTTTTACCAGACCCACCCGGACCATCGATGAAAAAATTTTTATTACTGTTTGCATTCATAACAATGTCAAATATATGTTTTTGAGTTAAAGTTATTGTACTTAATTTAAATTCTATATTTAAATTTTTCAAATGATCAATATTATTATAATTAACTTTATCTGAAGTAACATTAAGCAAATCAAAGTCTGATAATGAAAATCCATGTTCTAATAAGATGTTTTAAATTAATTTTACCGATTTAATTTCACCTTGCTCATTACTTAAGGTTCATAAAAATGTATATTTTATATTTTTCATATAATTCTCTAGCATTTATTGGATTTTGAAAAACACAAATATATGCGAATAATTCACATAATTGATGAAATAGAATAATTTAAGTATTGACGTTTTTATTTTTAATTTCATTACATATTAAATACATTTCATGTTGAAATTGCGGCATATAAAGGTACTTTACCCAGCGAGCGTTAGCGAGCGAGGAACTTTGCTAGTATATTATTATATATATTATTGACAGTGCGATTATAACGTCAAGTCGATAACATTGTTAACGACTAAACACCACACATATTTTTTTATTGTAAAACAATAACTATGTGTAGCCCATATGTGGGCTACATATTTCTTGTTACTTGTAGCACATATGTATCCCACATTTGCCACATGTATATATTAAAAAAAAATTTGTTAATAAAGTTATTAAAATTACGTGCGCAAAACGCAGACTCTCGTGCTACCATCTTAAAAATCAAAACCATTGACGCCATTTTCACATTATGTTGATTGTAGATTTTGGGACACATATTTTGAAAAAGCAGCTGACTGCTGGATAGTACATGCAGTACATGACATCAAAAGACGCAGCGATCCATCAATTCCCGTGAAAAAATGATGGCATGTGTCACACATGTAAAACACTTCATGTATACAAATACATGTAGCCCACATGTATCTTATGACAGATTTCCACATATATACATGTCACTTATCTGAGATGGTTATAGAGTGCACTCCATAAACATCTCAGGACACTAAATATTTACAAAGTCTATATGAAAGCTACACATAAGCGACATAAACAAGATATAGAAATCGGTCATAAGAAGAATGTGGGCTACATGTACCTGAATACATGTAGTGTACATATTTTTTACATGTGTGACACATGCAATCATTTTTTAACGAGTTGGCACGCACAAAAATATACTATCGTAAATATTCGGAAATGGACGAGTAGCTCGAAAAAATCAAATTGTTCTAACTATTCAAGTAATTCGATATTTTCGAATAACTCGATACATTTTTAGTGTTCGAAAAAGCCGAGTACTCAATCGAACTCGGTGAAAAAACTCGAGTCGTCTCAAGCTGAATTTTTCGAGTACTCGCTCAATCTTATACATACTAGTATGCGATGGAAAGTATTCGATGAATACTTCCATATTGTATGTAAAAAGGATGCAACCGAGCAAGCATGGCAATTTTTTTGCGTAAAATGATGCTGTCAATGATGTAACCTTTATGTT
>CM047426.1:64343237-64363474 GCA_026168455.1 Theocolax elegans
AGATAAATTGACAAGTATGAACTTATCGGTATAGACGAAATGTGTGCCTTATTTTAATAGAATATTGAAAGTCGCACCAATCATTATACTATACTACGTACTTGAACTAGCATTTTGCAAAGCTTTCAAGGTTTAATGATTTTATTATCAAATCGATGAAAAAAATAGTTCGTATTGACCGATAATACATACTTGTATTGGAATAACCAAATTAACAAAATACTATAATCGGGTTGAAATATATTTACACTATAAAATTTTCTAACAAAAATTATCCAATCGCTACAATACATTTTGGTTGCAATAACTGTTTAACAAAAATTGGTATAAATTTTACGGTATACTGTTTATGTAATTTTTAGGTTACTGCTTTAACATTTTAAGTTGCTGTATTGGTATGGTAAATTTTATAGAAAAATCCTCTGCACGTAGTTTATTCAGGATGATCAACATCAATATTCCTTAACATATATTGTATATAGTTTATTTTTTTGTAGTAAATAAAATATCACAAGAATATTGCAGTAAAAAAATCGTATAACAATATGCCAGGGCCATTTTTCTATTTCATGATAAAACCAGTTTTAATGGTCTAAAGACTTTCGTTTATTTATTAATTTTATACCGTGCAATCAGAATATACATATATATGTACATCTGCTGTGTGCGTATATACATATGCACAGGAAATTAATAAACGATTGCATATTGTGCATATCTCGCGATACAGCGTAACATTGTAAAACAAAAGATTTAGTTGAACGATTCAAACTTTGATATTTTATAGTTAATTGCTCAAACTCACTTGCATAAACAAATGAGGCTGGAATTTCTCCACTAAGCGCGAGAGATTCCGCGAAGTAATAAGGAGCCTATTCACTGCTCGAGTAAATTTCCTTGCTATTGCCGTCGTAACTATAGAAATCGCCAAACGCAACTACTATATAATATTGATAATAAATTTTATAGCAATGTACGTGAAGAAATAATAGAGTTGTAGAACTGAAAATATTTTTTGTTTGAAAATTTGTAAATTATAAATTATTTTATAGTATTTTCGGTTAATAACTACCGGGCAATATCGAGAAAAGTTACTTGAGTAGTGAGAAGAGTACTTACTATGTGACACATCTGCTTGCCGGTGAAACTACGCGCTCGTTGGTCGTTCAACCAGATTTTAACTTTGAATAATAAAAAATCTACACATTGAATCGCTCAACTAATCCTTTTATCTCAGAATGTTCCACTTTATCGTGTATTATACACAAAATACGATCGTTTGTTATAACTTATATAATTATGTATACGTAAAACAGTTTTAAAGTTGAGTTGTTGTAATAAATATGATATTTAAAAATAATCCTAATGCTGAAATCTTTATTCTTTACAATATATGTTTAATAATAGTATTAATTAATTAAATTATGTATAAACTTCATGCGACAAGAGACAGATTACAGATATTGTAAAGATGTGAACAATTGTGCGTGTTACATTTAAGAAATCACCCTATAAAGTTTATTGTTTCCATTCGAAATGATTATCGAAAGTATCTTATTTATTATAGCTATACTATCTAAATAAGTTTCTTTAAATTTTCAAAATGTGAAGGTCTATATCTCCCAGATTTCGATTTATCATTGACTATAGTAATATTATTAAAATACTAATTGATAAACACATGCGGACGTGCGCAATTTTAAAGATACAAAGTAAAAAAAAACAATGTGTAATGACACGGCACTCATCGTGTTACATAAATAAGGTGGTTAGGTTCAATTTAAAGTGCTTTAAAAAGAATTAACTCATATCAGTAGGTTTAGTAAACACTATATATATTATTATTTAATTACACACACGCACATTTACACGCAAACACACACATATTTACACGAGTTATTTGCAAGTAAGTTACATGCATTAAGAAAATTAAACAAATTACTATATTTTATAGTAAAATAAGAATACATTTCGATTATAGCAATTTTCACTGTATTTTCTAGCAAATACTGTCATACATATATATCTGTGTGTGTGTGTGTGTGTGTGTGTGTGTGTGTGTGTGTGTGTGTGTGTGTGTGTGTGTGTGTGTGTGTGTGTGTGTGTGTGTGTGTGTGTGTGTGTGTGTGTGTGTGTGTGTGTGTGTGTGTGTGTGTGTGTGTAGTAATATTTAGTATAATTTAAAACATATGTTACTTATACATTTTATTATTTGATATTAAATATAATGAAAGTTAGCATAATCAAAGTATATCTTCAAGTACTACAATATGGTAATTTTTAATGTACCATTTTTCTCACTGCATGTGTACGAAGTATTTAAATGTGTTTTTTTCACATAGTATTTGATTGCGTTTACATTGTTAGTATTTATTGCATAAATTTATAATTTCTTTTATCGCATATACATGTTTTAGAGTTTCTTATACTTATAAAAATATTAGAATCGTCAGAAAAAAATAATCAAAACTCGAATTGAGTATTGAACTTCATTTAACATAATAACTTGTAAAATAATTGTATTATAAATAAATTATAAATGTTTTGTGTGCGAACTTCTTACATAATTGTTTATTCGAAATAACTTGGCAATTTAATAAAGAGAAAAATTAATTTTGCGTTTTTTTTTATTTGAGAAATTATAATTTTCTGTAGAGTCTCTCTGAAGTGTTCAACAAGACTTTAAAATATTTAACCAATATAAACGTAATCATTATAAACCAAATCATAATATATTTTAATCTGTACTGCATAACAAATAACGAAGAGTGCATAAAAATATGTTATAAAGACAAAAACAATTATACATATATTATGGATTAATATGTATTTATACCGTAAAGATTTACATGGCGATCAATAAGTTCATACCATGTAAATTTAAGAGTAATGAAGTCATGCAAAATTGTACTTTTTTCTGTTACTTGATTAGCTTGCACTTAAGAGACGCTTTGAAATACTAGATGACAGCATGAAATAATCGCGCTTTTCAGAATTTGTACTTTTATGATATATATGCAAATTCATAAAATTTTGTGATGACATTTTTCCTCTTTACAAGGACATAAAAAAATATTAATTTGTCAAATTTTCTAATGTTTCAAAACTCATTTTTAAGAAATTTATGTCTGGAAAAAATTACGGATCGTAGTCACGTATGAAAATTAAATATGGCAACACATTGTCGCACACATGCACTCGAACGTGATCGTAAGTGAGAATATATATATATATATATAAATCGTGTAAGTTGAATTTTATGAATGAACTTACACGTTAAATAAGAAACTAACAGTTTGAAAGTATACTGTTAAATAAGAAACTTTGCAATATTGAAAAAAATTGCGAATTAATTATATATATACATTTTTACATAAATCGGTAAAGGTTAGCCAATATTATGAGAAGTATGAGTTTGTGGAGGCATATCACCAAAGATAAAAATCCAAAGACGTTATAAAGAATATAATATTAGCAAATGAAATAAAAGGAAAAATAAACCATATTAGGATGACGACCTCGTGCATCAATAATAATGTTATATCCATGAAAACGATAATTTATTATTTTATGATCTTTTAAATGAAGTATCATAATATTACAGATTTGAAGTTGAGCATATATATGATATAAAGTCAATTTTCGTCATCAAGTGGATATTACGAAAAGACGATATCGTGATTTGCAAAATTTCCGAGGCGCTTATTTTTATGGAATACTAGCTTTTTAATAATAAATGAATACTAACTTATGTAATTAATTTTTAAATACAATTCCTGCAAATATAAAAGTCAACGTAAAGAACCGTCTAAAAGTATTGATACATATCACTAGAATACGAAAAAATTTTTAAATCATTCAAAGATATATATATATAGAAAGGGACTGACGAAAGGGCGGTCGGGTGGGCGAGGGGTTTATTTATACGAGTGAGTTATCGAATGAAAGTCTAGCAAATACGATATAAAACGTCAATTTAATCAAATGCAATGGACTTTTTAGATAAGAGCCTCGAAAATGGACGTACAATCAGCATTAAGTATCAATATATAGTTACATGAAAGTCTATATGCATGAAAATAATTAAGAAACGCTTACGATTCTGCTTCTTTTAAAATCAACTAAAAAAAATAGTGACGCGTATTAAGTTCTTTTTATACAAATTAATTATTTGTAAGGAAATAATATGTATCATGATATTAATATTTAAACCCGTCGTGACTAATACACTTTCTCTAGTGTGAGTGGAATCTATAATAAAATGAGACTATTTTACGCTTGAAAAATCCATGTTCTTTACTGTATATCGATAGAGCTAAAGGCTTACAATATAATTATTCGTGCAAATATTGTGACAAACATTTAATAATTATTTCACTTACTTACTTGCAAGATGTACTCTCTCTCTCTCTCTCTCTCTCTCTCTCTCTCTCTCTCTCTCTCTCTCTTTTATTATTATTATTATATATATATATATATATAAAGAGAGAGAGAGAGAGAGAGAGAGAGAGAGAGAGAGAGAGAGAGAGAGAGAGAGAGAGAGAGAGTTAGGAGTAATATACAGATATAATAATATAAAATAAAATAAATAATGAGTACAAGCGTCTCGTTCGTGTGTGTTACGTGTCCTAGCACAGCAAGCACAAGATCATTAGCAGCTCACAAAGTATATATATCAGGAACTAAACTTAATCATGAGCATCCTCGTTGATTTCTCTGCAAAATTGACACATATATAGTATATATGGGGCAGACCAGTGAAATTCGGACAAACCCTGAACGGCCATGTCACTGTTTTTATCGCCAATTTTTTTTCTAAGAGAACTTTTAATAAAACTGCCTGAGCCAAATTTTTAGACCTCTAGAACCCTATCGCTTCGAGTTACAATTTTTCGAAATTTCAATCAAAAATTGCTAAAATTAAGCTATTTAATCTTTATTAACAAACTCAACGTAGATCTTTTCGTTTTTTCATCATCTATCGAGAACCGTGGTTCAGATTAGTATAAATATCATACAGGTCAGTCTGTAAAGCTAAATTCAAATTCAAAATTTTGCATTTTTACAGGTGTTTCAGAACGCTTACCATTTCTCTTGATTTGGAGATTTTGAGAGTTTATAGACGTGAAAAGTTTCCTTTTTTCAATAGGTTTCGATTTATCGATAGGTTTTTCAAATCTATTGAGTAGATTTGGGATATTGTTCTTAGAAGAAGCTCTTTTTTTCAAAAATCGGCAAATTTGCACCACTATAAAAAAACTCTATGAATTTAATGAGCTGTAATTTACAGAAAATACTCCTTAATCCAAGTTAAAAAAAGCCCATTAATACTATTCTACGTATTAAATTTTAAAGCCCTTTAAAAACTTTATTTCAACTTCGATCTTTGCAATATTTATATAGCTAAAAATTGCATAATTATATGTAAAATTGCATTCAAACTAATAATATTACTTTGAAATTTTTATATTTTTCTAAATATTAAATAATGTAAAAATAATTATAAAGATTCTTGAGGATCAGTAAGAAATGATAAGAACAGTAGCTATGTATAGATGCAGGTGATACGCAAAGGTAATTATGACATGACGTAATAGTTACATTTTCTCATTCTTTTAAGAATATTATTTAAATTTTTTTCTAAAAACTAAATGAAAGGTTGCGATTAGTTTTCTATTTTATTAGTCTCTTTCATATTTTGTACATAATACAGTCATAAGTTAAGTGAATACGCATATAATAAATAACTACATCTTTTTTAATTTAATAATTATTATACAATAATTATAATGGTATAAAATAAGCTTTTAATTTTTCAATTTAAGTTAACAAATTTAAAAAGTTAGTAATTTGTTTTAAATTAATTATATATATATATATATATATATATATATATCCAATATTATTAAAAATATCAATATAACTATTAACCATTAGCAAACAAAAATTAAATTTTTCTAAACTTAGTCCTGTTATATTATTTTTACTAGAGAGCTATATGATTGAGTAGGGGGAGGGGTTGGTAAATTTATAGTTATATAATTTTGTTATAAATATAATTATTAATTAATACAAAACAAATTATTAATTTTATTAGTTTGATAAATTAAATTAAAAATTAAAAGTTTAATTCATATTATTTTATACTATTTTAATTAATATGGGTGAAACAAATTTTTGAAACTTTGAAAAACTCTAAAAATTTGGCTCAGGAAGTTTTTTTGAAAGTTGTTTTAGAAAAACAATTAGCGACAAAATCGGTGACATGGACGTTCAGGGTTTGTCCGAATTTCACTGGCCTGCCCCATATATGTGTGTGTGTGTGTGTGTGTGTGTGTGTGTGTGTGTGTGTGTGTGTGCGTGTGTGTGTCACATTGTAACTCCATAAGTCCCATACTTAAGTAACAGTTACTATAAGTAGGAAATACTTGAGATTAGTTAACTTATTTATACTTAATAATACTTTTTGACAAAGTTGTGTTCGATTGAAAGCGATTCACTGTTTACGTTCTGACCTGATTATTGTATATCATCAGCGACTGATACTTATCTAATTCGCAATCAACTTTGTCAAAATTATTTTACCTATTTCTCTTGCACGTATAAGAAGCATTCATTGATTTATTTATTATCTATCAGTTTTTGTAAACTGTAACAAAAAATTTCTAGTAAAAATGTTTTTAATTAGGCAATACTGGCGAAATAAAATAAAAGCACATTTTTCGTTTAAAAATTTTTTGTACTTGATTTCGACTAGAAATATTATATGTATTTCTATAATTTTATAATAAGGCAGATACAATTCGGGTAATCGAGTAGAGCAAAAGTAAAAAAAAGCTTTAACATCAAACTTTAAGTACTATAAAAAAGTGATAAAAAAAGGTTGGCATTGAAATATATGAATTAAAAGAATTTTAGTTAAAGTTAAGTCATTACAATTCCTACTACTAACCAAATATTAATGAAACGAGTTATTAAAAAATACGTGTTTGTTAGTTATAAAAAAAATGTTCGAAAACGTTTTGTTATAATTAACATTAACTGTCAAAAATTATCATTTAAATAAAAGACACTCTGGTAATATAATTATTATTTAGGAATTGACTGTAAATTTAAAAAAACATTTTAGCGAAATATGATACCTTCATTTTAACTCTTTCTTTAATAGAATTACTCCAAAGGGATAATTGAAAACATTGGTTTGTATATTGTGTCAGGTTAATGCATTGTTATTAATGTCTACGATATCAAAAAGATAATTTTTAATTTATAAGAATTATACACATTTAATGGAAATTCATGAAGTTCTATTGATGAATAATTAATTCTCTTTCGACTATGAAACAAATTAGAAATCAATTTTAAAATATATAAATTTGTTTGTAAATATTGTCACTGGAATTATATGAATCAATTTAAGTAAAAAAACTTATACTTTTTGAATTAGTATTGTCAAAAGCTATTAAATTATTTAATAATAAAATTAATAATTAAAATAAATTAAGGGATTCTAAAAATATATCTAGTTAATTTATGAGAATCTATAATTTTAATTTTGTTTCTCAACTTATGAATGAATGTATCATTAAATTTATTTAATTAACAGAAATGATTAATTAATTAACCTATTCCAGATTTCTTTTGTTTTTTTTTTGTAGCGTTATATTTCAGAGAGTTTCAAAGGTTTCAATTCGTGAAAACTTTTTTCTGTTTTCTAAATATCTTGAAAGTTTTAAATTTGACCAAATAAATCTAATGGATAAAATGTAGATTTTTGTATGAAGAATAAACAAAATGTTCAATTCATTCTAAGACAACGAAGTTTTTATTATTCTTGTATCAATCAAGGATATAAAACTCCATACATTTTCCTTTTAAACTTTTTTTGGTAAAAACTTTTTTTGAAAACAGAACTTCTTGAATTTAAACTTCTGTAACTTTCTATTAATTAAGTGCTATAAAAATCAAATTTAAATAAATAAAATTTAAATAAACACTCAATTTTCATTTACTATTAAATACCACTTGCTCTTGAAAATGTAAGGCATTATAGTATTAATATTTGTTTTCCAAGTTTTTGCTTATTCAAGCAATAAAAAATCTAATTTTACTTTATCTTGGAGTCATTTAGAAATACTTCAAATAATCTTTAGATAAACTAAATCAGGACATTGTAATAGTATTTGAAACAGTAGCTGGGACAATTTTTACTTTGCTGTAACCAAAATAAACTTTTAAACTTTTAATGTTTAACTATTTTTATATGTGTCTATAAGTTTGAATATCTTAATATATTATGTTAATTTCTTTAATCTTATATAAAATCAATAGACAAATTAATTACGTATATATATAGTGTATATTAGTTTTTTTAAATGATTTTAGTTAATCTTGGAAGCTTTTGTATGTATGCGAAAGCTCAATTATTAGAAACGGTAGAGAAATTAAATTACAAGGTAAAAAGAAATATGAAAATAGTATTTATAGTAACATCTTTATGTATGAGGTTATTGTGATAGTTAGAAAAAATAAAAAGACAGTTAGAAATATAATTGCATTTCTTGTTTATCAGAATATAATTATAAAAGATTTGCATTTATTGAAATAATGCAATTTTTTTATAATGAATAAAATATTGTAATTTCTTTGTCTTAATATTCGTTGATATTAATTAATGTCTTAAATTAAAGTGCTTAGTAAAGTGGATCAACAAGTGAAAGAATTTATGTAGGTGATGATTTCTATTACCGAATGGATTTAATGTTTATTAATTATCTTTTCAAGTAATTAGGAGTACTTTTTATAATTGACGCTTATTCTTTTAATTATAAAAGAACAGGTTGCAAATTTGTATAAGCAAATGCATAACAGGTGATGTAGCATGAACACAGTCCATGCAGTAATAATAGTGAGGAGAAAAGTAAATACGAAAATAGTAGAAAAGATAAAAAATATTATATAGACAATCTAAGACTTCGTTAATATGCTCGTACTAAAACTGCCGAAAATCATTGAATCAGATATAAAATATATCGGAGGAAAGTTAATGAGACAAACAAACGAGAGGCTAAACGAGACTCTATAAGAAAAAAATTATGTAACGAAGATAGATAAAATAAAGAAAAAATACAGAAATCCGTCCATAAGTGCGTCCGCGCGACGAATGAAAAAGTATCGTTGGCGCGCGGGGAGCGCGCCGCACAAATGTGTGCATATTAATCATTGGGACTACAAAAACATATCATCGTAAAATCGTAATGATTACGACTATTAAATAATAAACGATTACAATTATATTATAATGATTATACACTTCTTACAATTATGGCGATATATATTATATATAAATATATTATGAATTATTTCCTATTAAATAGAAAAATTGCGTCTTTAAGGAAAGAGAGTGAGAGAGAGAGAGAGAGAGAGAGAGATAAAACGGGACAAATGGAGAGAAAGGTAAAGGGAAAGATAGATAAAGAGTGAGTAATAGAAACCGAAATGGAAGAGAAAGAAAACATGAGCCTGCGTGATACTAAAATTGTAAAGAATGAAAGTAAAGAATCTATATAATTGTGAGGTACTCTGTGTGTAAAGTGAACGATATCGTATTTATTGTATTTCATGATGAAATTGACTTGAAAAAAATAATTAGCTGAAAAGTCTACGTAAATTCATATTACTAATGCAGAAAATGAACGAAAGAAGTTTGAAAAAATAAGTGAAAATAAACAAAAAAAATAAAAATAAAAAGAAAGAATCACCTAAGCAATAAGATATATTATATTTATAATAACGCCCCGTGTAAGCGTCGACCCGCGCATCATTGCGAAGTATATATTACGTATATTATATATTCAAAGAATAAACCGCGATACATTCATTGTAAAACATGCATATCAATACATGTGTGCGTCTGGGCAAGGATTAGCTTATTAATAATTAATAAAATTATTATAATTATAATAATTATTATTATCATTATCCTTATTGTTAATATTATTATTATCCTTATTATTATTATTATTATTATTATTATTATTATTATTATTATTATTATTATTATTATTATTTGGAGTCTGTGGTAATGACATTTTACGCACAACCGGCAAACTATCCACCCCTTTGCAAGAGCAGACAGTCCACCGAGTGTGGGACTCAGTAGGAGCAAACTACTAATACCCACTAAACCCACATATCTCTGTTCGCGCCGACACCAGCCCGGAACTGCTATTCACATTACTTCAGACTGGGCGGCTGTCCTTGCGTGTTAAAAAAACACATTCATTCTTTTACTCTTTTATTCTGGAATCACATTCGCTCAATCTATCAGACATCCATCTGCTTTTTTGCTCCGCAATACTTTCGTAACGTAATTTGCGATCAGGTGCCAGTTGTCCGCGTTCGTCGTCATAAGTCTCGTAACGTTTTTCGGCGTGATCGCTTCTATGTCCATTTCAAGTCGTTGACGCTGATCTGCCCATCGCCTGCAGGCGAAGAACGTATGATCAGCGTCATCATAGACCCATCCGCAGTACTTGCATTCAGGTGAAGCAAGTCTGCCCATCTTGTGTAGATAGCCGCTGAAGTATCATGTCCAGAGAAAAATTGGGTGAGATAGAAGTCTACCTCACCGTGCTTTCTCCCCTTTCACGGAGCAACCGCAGGGATAAGTCTACGTGTCCATCGCGCCTGTTGGGTATTTGTCCACCGGGTTTGCCAGAGTTCCATGGTTTTCGTACGTTTGTCTGTCGCAGCGTTGACCCGTCCCCTGTCGTATGCGCTTTCGTTCCATCGCGAGTAGGTCGATCGGAATTACGCCCGCGATAACAAGAACGGCCCACTTTCGCCCGCCTCTTAACGTGTAACGCGTCCGCCCAGATTTCCGCCCCGTAAAACACGATCGAGTGGGTAACGCTTATAAGTAGTCGTCGAATGCTCGGTCTCGGTCCGTTCGTATTAGCCATGAGTCTGCTTTTGTCTTTTCTTGTGCTTTTTTAGTCACCGTGCGTATATGTGAGGCCAAAAACTCAGTTTCGTATCCAGAGTCACGTCTAGATACTTGACCTCGTCTCGGACCACCACACGTTCTCGTTCCACTGTCAACGGTATACCCGTGCCGATTCTTCGTCTAGTTAAAAGCACAAGATCCGTCTTTTGTAACACGAGTTGCAGTCCGTGGTCTTTCATCCATCTGGTCACCTGCCGCATAACCTGGTTCAGCTTTAGCTGATTCAGGTGTGCGTCAGGTGTCACGATAATGATCGCGACATCGTCAGTATATGCGACCAGGGATGTGTCTGTCAGCATCTCCAATCGGAGAAGATTGTCATACAGTACATTCCAGAAGTCTGGCCCCAGAATGGAACTCTGGGTGACTCCTGCAGTTATTCGTCTGTCTTTTTGTCCGTCAGTGGTGTCGTATGTGAGACGTCGGTCCCTCAGGTAGTCCCTTACAACACGGAGAAGGTAGTCGGGCACCCGGAATGCTGTTTCCAGCGCTTCGAGGATAGCCATCCACCTCGTCGAATTGAAGGCGTTCCTAACGTCCAACGTAGCTAGTAAAACCAGATGCCTGGTCGCGTGGCACCTGGTGTTACGCTTGTCGAAAATGGTTTTCACAAAGGTTATCGCTCCGATGGTTAAGCGCCGTTTCGAAACCCGTGCTGTCGGTCTGATAAGTTTCCTGCGTCCTTTATCGACTGTAGGAGCCTTGCTCTAAGCAATAACTCGTACAGTTTTCCGATCGTGTTAAGTAGGCTTAGGGGCCTGTAGGATGACGGATTCTCAGGGTCCCCCTTATTTTAACTAATGAGAACCAATTGAGTCGTCTTCCAATGTCTGCTGAAAACGCCCTCCACCAGGCACCCGTTGTATGTGTCGAGGAGCATCGACGGTCGTTGCGAAACGACAAAACGTAAGATTTCCGACGGCACACCGTCAGGGCCCGGTGCCTTGTTAGGTTTCAACGAGTTTGCAGCTCTGGCGAGCTCTACATTCGTAAAAATAGGACATTCTGTGTTTGTACGTTCAACGATCTCCTCCCTCCTCACGGGATGAGTTGGAAAGAGACCGTCGACAATCTTGTCCATCGTCTCTGTGTTCTTAGTTACCGGCGGAACCCGTCTCCCCGTTGGCGAGTCATGATCTTGTAACCCGCGCCCCAGGGATCCGAATCCACCTCATCCATCAGTCTTTGCCAGCACTCTTTATTGCTGTTATTTATCCACGAGAAAGCTCCCTGTTGATCGCTCCACTACCCAGCTGATAACACCTGCTGTGTCTCCACGCTCCTCAGCATAAACCCAGTGCAGTCACGCCACGTTCGAAGCACACCCGTTTATAGGGGTCTCCCCGTTCACGTAGGTCGGTCTCGTTTATAGAGCCGCCTTTTAATCATATCCCGCTTGGAAAATACCCGTTTATAGGGCTTCCTACTGCACATGGGCTCAGCTAGCTCTAGCGGAAGTGTACGAGGAGGTGTAAAAACAACAACTTACCACTATCAGCTGCGTTTGTATCCCACTATCCGCGGTCGCGTATTCAGTATATTAGCGACTGACCAGAGAGACTGGTCATAGTCTCCTATGACCACTACTCTCTCTGGTCGTTCCACTATCCGCAACCTGTGCACGCGTCCGGTAGAATGGAACAGTGCTCTGCCCTCCAAAGGGAGGTTCCCGGATTATTATTATTATTATTGTTATTATTTTTTTTTTTGTGGGAACTGGAGAAATCTTACATAAGACGACGATGAGGGTCCGCACTCGTCGCCAGTGCCGGCTAAAACTCCAAACCCAACGCTTTCACCTGCCCAGCCCGGAACTGTTTTTCACATTACTTCAAGCTGGGAGGCGTGTCTGTGACATGCGTCATTCGTTCCTTATTCTATCCTCCCACGTTGAGACTGCCACTTATCGTGAAACGGCCTTCCTTGCGGTTTCGAGCGCGCGCCGAATGGTGGCACAGGCTCCGGACCCCGCCATGTGAGATACTCCCTGAGCACGCTTTGGAGGACAAAGGAAACATTGGGGAGCACTCTTACAATTCTTAAGGTTGAGTCCAGGCTCGCCGCACTTGTAGCATGACGAGGACCTGTCCACTCCCTAGCAATTCCGTTTCGTGTGGCCGAAGTCTAGGCACCGATAGCACCTCTCGACCAAAACTCGATCCCGAACGCGACAGCTTACAAAGCCGACGCAAAGATGTCGCATCGACTTTAGCTTGTCAGCGGTCTCGTGATCTACCTTCACGATGGCTGTCTTTTGTTCATTGCGGTTGGGACCCAAAAGCTTCACCTCTCGGCTCTCAGGCGGAGACGCGAGACCTTTATCTAGGGCCGCCACCACTTCGTCCATCGTTGTGAGAGCGTCCAGGTCTCTGATCTGCAGGGTCACCCTTCGATCTCGGATCCTAACTTCTCCCATACCTTTAGTAGCCGTGCGGACTTTCTCCGCGAATGCTGTTGCGTCCGTCTTCTTGCCCAGCCGGAGCAGGACATCTCCCCGCCCTGTCGGCCGTACGCTCAGAACTTGGGCGCCGCTGTCGTCCGGGTTGACTTCCTTTCGGAGCTTCCCCAAGACTTCAGCAAACGTACGGTCCCTTGCGACAGTGACCACCAGGGTGGATACCGGCGCCATCTGGCGCTTTCTCCTATCAAGAGGCGCCTGACCCGACTTGACTGTCGTCTTTTTTCCCGCCACTGACGCGGACTTGGATTGCTCCTTGTCCATGCCACGTGGTGGTACCTCCTTTCGAGGCTTCTTCTTCTTGCGGCTCTTAGAAATCTCGGGGGGGGGGGGCTTTGGGGGCCCTCTCTACTTCTCTTTTGAGCCTGCATTCTAGCTGTAGCCGTGAAGACGGCTTTAGCTATTATGCCTCTTTGCTTAGGCCGCCGACGATTCTCGTGACTAACTCGATAATCCTCGACTTGGCACTTGTAATCGTTGACTGCCGAAAACATCTTCTTGGTTTTACCGTAGAACTCTTGTACAAGAGTGTCTACGGTCTTCAGCCCTGTATTATTATTATTATTATTATTATTATTATTATTATTATTATTATTATTATTGTTATTATTATTATTATTATTATTTTTAATATTAGTATTATGTGCATACTTTTTATTAGTATCAACGAAATTAGTAGTATGTGTTACAAATATAGTGTTTATTATGATTATAGATAATTTTTAACAGTTTTGGATAATAAGTAGAGAATATATATTGGTTTAGTTGATGATATATTGTGTAATACTAATTACAAAAATACTATATTATTATAAGATGTAAAGTCAAATAAAATTTTCATTTTCTTTTTTTCTTATTATGCAAGTTGCAACTAATTTATAACATGTTTTCTTATTTAATATATTGGTAAGTATATAATATTTTACTATGCTGAGTTTGGTTCGGTTTAGTTTATCTCGGCAACACGGGTAAACTCGGCTTTTCGCGCGATAAAAAAAATAGAGAATAGTTATACCCATTTTTTCGCAACAAGTGTGGAGTCTCTGCGTCACAGTTGATTACAAGTTCCCTTTATCGCCCTGTGCATAACTGTGTTTAATCCAAGACCCATCCATTTAACAAAAAAAAAAAAAATGTGACAACTAGGTACAAGGATTATCTCTACCGACAACAATAGCTTGCGTATTTAGTTTAACATAGAGTGATAGGGAAAATTTTTTTCTCTTCAACACTTTACAATCTGAACGGTATTTTTGAAGACATATATAAAAGTCTGCTAAAATGACGAAACAAGTATAAAAAAAAATACATTTTTCTTTAACATAAAAATTTAAATGTAAAAATGTTTATCTCAATTATATACATTTTTTTTGTAATCATCATTTTTCACTTACAAGGATAGTCCACAACATATGAGAAACGGATCGTTACCAAACTCTTGGATATGATTTCTACTATAAAAGTACACTGAGAAAAATAGTGTATTAAAAATTACTAAACTTCAAGGAAAAATTACTATATTTTATGGCAACAGTGGAATATACTCAAATGATGAAGATTTTTACTGTTGCCAAAGTTTCTTTATTATTTATTTTAGTTTTAATAAATAAGTGAGAAAGAAAGGAATTATTTTGGTTAGTTGGCAAATATGTAAATAGAAGAAATTTGATTGTTAGAAGTCGAATTGTTGTTGATTAACATTGGTTTAGATTTTGTTTACATTGTGTGATTGAGTTTGTAATTTATCAAATTTAATTTGTCTTGTTTTGATTGTTAAATTTATTTGGTTTGTTATTAAAGTTATTATTTCGTTTCGCTTGAATAGAAGAAGATTGCGATTGTTGTAATAGATGGGGGGGGGGGCATAACGTAAATAAAATCATACGCTATTAATTCAATAGATCTATTACGGCGAAAGTGGATACATATAAGGACTAAAAATGTCAACGGGCTGCTTTATAGAAGTAGGTACCCAGTTTATATGATAGTATAAATTACTATTGGCCGCTCATTGGCGCTGCAATAGAGAGACCCACGAATAATAAGCAAGCGTTAGATTCGAAAAGGAAGGGGGTCGATACTGTATGGCGCCCTGTTAAGCGTTATCTATAAAATGTCGGTGATGAGCGGAACTCGATTCAGTCTGATTTGTATTTTGTAATAAAATAAAATAATATAAAAACTAAATTAAATTGTGTTATTCATTTACTACATTAACATAGTGGTACCGAAACCCGGAACGCGCTGGATTATTAAGTAGTAAATGAATAATTCGTTAATAAGAATTTAATTTAATAAGGGATTCATAAAATAATACTTGAAAGTTAGTATTATTATCTGTGAAGTGTAATAGTGTATGTAAAAGACGTGAAAGTTAAATGAATTAATAATTGTCGATTATAGAATTGGCGAGTTAAATTAGTTTAATCATAAATTGTACTGGAGCTTAATGCCCCTCGAGGTCGAGGTCGAGGAAGGCTGCGGGTGCACAATGTACGGCATCAAAAAGAGGTCAACAAACACGTATCCTCCAATGTTAGTGATCATCAGCACAACCAAGCTCCAGCGATACGAGGCCAAAACCGAGGAAGACTGCGAGTGCGGAATATACGCCCTCGTCAAGAGGTGAACGAGCATGCATTACCGGATGATCCTGCTCAAAGTGATAATAAAGAACACCCCGAAGTTCAAGAACCTGATCAAGGTCAGGACTTGGAGCTCTAGAACTACATAATGAAGATGCGTCGGATCTACAATCGGTAAGTGATGCTGTTAGATTAAGCGACGTTTCTATTAGTAGCGTGATTCGAAGACGCAGATTAGAACTTGAAGCAGCAGAAATGCAAGCGGTTATAAAGCGCAGAGCGTTAGATGGACGCGAGCGCATCTTCGCTGACCGAGAGCGGGTCGAATTAGAATTAATTAACGAGCATATGGCGATGAGGTTAGCGGAGAACGAAAAGGGATCCGTGACCCACGCGCGTTTTATGCCTGGGTTGAACGATCGTGTTAGTACGGATCGTGTAAACCGATGGCTAGACGAGGTAGATGTTGTAATTCCTACATTTATCCGACCGAATCGCGAAAGCAACGAAAACCCGAATGCGATTAATAAATTAATAAATCATCTCTCGGCGGATAAGGAGCTTCCAATATTTTTGGTAATAGCCTAGAGTGGTTAGTATTTAAAGGCGTATTTGAGCTATCTTCAAAACTGGGCGGATATACTGAGTCTGAAAATGTGGTGTGCTTGCACAAATGCTTGAGAGGAGACGCAAACGATGCAGAGGCATCATTGTTAATAACTGCAGCAGATTCGCAGAAGATAATGAACACGTTGCAAATGAGATTCGGAAACCCAGAAGCCATGAAACAAAAAATCATACGTGATATAAATGATTTACCAAAAATAGGTACCAGAGGTAGTGATATTGTCGTTCTGTCTACAAAGGTTCAAAATGCAGTCGCATCTATGGGAGCCTTAAATCATACCGACTACCTATATAGATCTGAAGTGTCGCAGAAAATATTAAGAAAGCTACCGCTTGCTATGACAGATTATAGCAGATTAACATTATAACAGATTTGTTGGAGTGAGGCGTCGTCTCAACCAAGATTGACGACCATAGCAAAATTCTTGCATATGGAAGCAAAGATGGCTTGCGAAGCGGGTACAATACCCTTGCGTAGTATGTCTTGTGATAACCACGACACTAAACAGGGAAATAGAAATAAGGAGCAGCAGCATAAATTTAAACAGTCAGCTCATATTTTATCTGTAACAAATAATAAGGATTCTAATGAGGAACCACCTATCGAACGATGTCGGAGATCAAATAAGAAGTTTGTGGCTTCTGTGACTCTTCAAATCATTTGATTGACAAATGTGGAGAATTTTCGCGATTAACCACCGATCAACGATCAGCATGGGCTTTAAAACAAAGAGCATGTTTTCTACGTCTAAAACGCGGCCACACCCACCGCTTTTGTAAAGCTGTGAAATATGAAAAGCCTGGATGCGGTAAATCGCATCATTTGCTGTTGTACAAAGAAAAATTGTGACTAGCGAAATCCTACGAGGCTCGGTCTAACTTCGAGAAAACGGCAATCCGTCGCGAGAATCGAATATTATTAAATATTTTACCAGTAACGATATTCTCGATGAAGGAGCAACCGTTAGCACATTAGATAAAGAAGCGGCCGATTCCATAAACGTCGTAGGACAAAAGGTTTCACTTACATTAAAGGGTATAAATAATATAGAATCAGTTATTTATAACAGCGAGATTGTCACTGTTGAAATATTTAATAGGCAAAATGGTCAAGGTCACATTCTAAGTAAAGTAAGAACAGTAGCGAATTTGAAATTATCACGACAGTGTAGAAAAGTGCGAACATCTAAAGTATCTAGAGTTAGATTATTATAATGGTATCAGACCAAAACTATTAATAGGGCAAGACCATTGGGATCTAATAGTTTTCCGAGATGTGCGGTGTGGTCTTAAGAATTCACTTGCTGCTTCTTTGACTGCCCTGGGATGAATTTCTGCGACCGCGAGTCAAACAACCAGGTCATACTATCCTCCCAACTAACAAAACAAGACGCAGAATGAATAGTTTCGCCGTGATGACTATCTACACGCGCTAATAAAAGAGAGCTTTAGCCTAGAATCTATTGGCGTTAGTCATAAGAATAGAATTTTTGAGCAAGATCTGCTAGCATTAAAAATACTAGAAGCTAATACTCGTCAAGTATTACGAAGATGGGAAACAATTCTTATATGGAAAATGGATGTAATTACTCTTCCTTCAAATAGAGATAGCACATTTAGACGATTAATTAATATAGAAAAAAAACCATAAAGATCCAGAATATGCTAAACTTTACTGCGCCCAAATGGATAAACTAATAAAAAATGGCTATGTTGTAAAACTAAACATTGGGACATCAAACAACTCGAAGGATTGGTATTTGCCGTATTTCGGCGTCGTGCATCCGAATAAGCCTGTAAACTTAGGCTCGTATTCGATGCAGTTGCCAAAACTCGTGAAGTATGTTTGAATGATGTTCTGTTGGCCGGACCTCATTTGCTTAAGACCCTATTCCGAGTATTGGTTAGATTTAGACAGCATTCTATCGCCATTAGAGGCGATATAAAAAATGTTTTTGAGGGTATTCGTAAGAAAAGATGATAGAAATTCGCAAATGTTTTTATGGCGAGGCAAGGATCGATCGCGAGAACCGGACACGTATTGCATGACGTCACTGGTGTTTAATATGCGGTCTTCTCCATGTTGCGCTATATACGTGATGAATGCAAACGCCAATAAATATTCAAGAAATTCGCCAAAAGCTGCTAAAGCAATTAAAAATAAAATGTACATGGACAATTACTTGGACAGCGTACCTACAACGAACGAGGCAATCGATATGATTCGGAATGTGATAATGATAAATAAGGCTGGAGGCTTTGACATGCACGGATGGATAACCAATAGCGAAGCGGTCAATAAAACTATACCGCATGAAAGTCGAACACCAGGTGTTGCAGATATTACTTCTAATTCTCCAAATGGTACGTGCGAAAAAGTTCTTAGTTTAAGTTGGGATCCTGGTAGCAACGAATTTCGATTCAAATTAGAGTTAACAAAGATCTCTGTAGAACTTTTATCAGTGTCCCAGAAACCGACGAAGCGAAAGGCGTTAGCAATAATTGTGTCAGTATTCGACCCATTGGGATTTATATCCTTTTACACAATTAGAGGTCGGATACTATTACAAGATATTTGGCGTAGTGGCACCCAATGGGATCAGAAGCTAAATGACATTGATTATTCAAATTGGAAAGCATAGATAACTGAATTGCCGAACTTGGGACGACTAGCCATTCCTCGGTGTTTTATAAGTCGTAATTATGAAATAGTGAGCAATGAACTGCACGTCTTCTGCGATGCAAGTAAATATGCTATTACGCTACAGTAGCATATAGGCGCATTGAGTATGACGACGGAAAGGTAGATATATCCTTTATTGCGAGCAGAAGTCGGGTATCACCATTAAAACAGCAATCACCTCGTTTGGAGTTACAAGCAACGGTAATAGGCGCTCGCTTGGCGGCCACTATACAGAAAGATGTTAAAATTCAGTTTAATGAAAGAATGCTCTGGACCGATTCGCGAATAGTTCTAGAGTGGATACGCTCAGATCCTCGACTATATCATACATATATCTCACATCGACCCGGTGAGATAGATGAATTGTCAAAAGCCAATGAGTAGCGGTGGGTCAACTCTAAAGACAATTCGGCCGATGACGTCACGAGAAGTAAAAATATAGTATTTGATAGTGGCGCGAAATAGTTTGTAGGACCAAACTTTCTAAAACTTAATAAAAATAATTGACCAAAAGAAATCGTAACTTCAGGAAACAAATATGATGTCGGTTTATCACACTATATTTATTTGTTATTGTTTTTAGCCTAGACCTTTTTAGTCCAATAGCTAGGGTCTCGATTCAGTAGTTTAAAAAGAAAAAGAATATTTGGCATAAAAAAATAAATTGTAAGTGGTGAAGTTTATTGGTTTTTCAATATTTTGGATAAAAGATTAACACTCTCAACTGAGTGAGAGATTGTTGAATCTTGGACTAAGGGAAGATAATCGCAAAGTAATTTCTCAACTAGGTGAGAAAGAAAACTTTGCGTGGAGGAAAAATAGTAAGTAAAAAAAAGAATAAAAAGAAGAGAAAATATTATTAATAAGATAACTCAC